>JARUHE010312729.1:0-11919 GCA_031471125.1 Archaeomysis grebnitzkii | reverse complement strand
CTCTCTTTCCCTTTCTATCTTTTTTTTCTTTCTCTCCTTTTTTATCTTTTTCTTTCTCTTTCTACTTCTCTTTTTCCCTTTCTCTCTTTTCCTTTCTTTCTCTCCTTTTTTATCTTTTTCTTTCTCTTTCTTTTTCTCTCTTACTCTTTCTCTTTCTTTTCTATTTCTCTCTTTCTTTTGTTTTCTTCGTCTTCGTCTTGTTGATGTTATTGTCGACTACACCCCGTCCTCCCCGTCCTCGACACAGCGGACGAAGCTCTCGCGTCGGAGGATTTTGTCCCCATCTCAGTGGGTCCCCATTGGGCAACCAGCCTCGCCGCTCTCATTTGGTCAGTACAGAAGGTCTCCGGAGCCAGCTCCATACGCACATGCGGGCATGTCTAGAAGTGTGTGTGGTGTTGGTACAGCGGGCAGTTTGGTGTGGTGTGAGTGTCAGGGGATATTTTGTGTATGGGATTTGTTTTGTTTGTTCAAGTTGTGCCAGTGTTCTGCGCAGGTTGTGTGGGAGAGTTTGTTCACGATTGTTGATGTCAGGTACCTGTGTGTATAGCACTTTGTGTGGTATTATAATTGTGACTGTGTCTGTGTGTAAGATTTTTTTGTTTTGTTTTATTGTTTGGTATGAAGTGTGTTCTGGGGTTGTTTCCATGTTTGTAGTGAATTTGTTGTTGTGGAATATGGTTTTTTTCATATGTATGGGGTTTGTATGTATGGTTGTCTGAGTGGGTAGAGTGGATGATCGAGGTGTTAGTTGTTTTTTCTGAGTTGTGAGGTGTATAGTTTGATGTGAGCTTGTATGGGGAGGACTTTTGTTTCGTGGTATATGCGTTGGGTGTTAGTGAATTTTGTGCAGCCTGTGACTGTTCTGATGGCTGTTTTTTAGATGGTTTGTAGTTTATTAATGTTTGTGGCGGATATGATAAGAGATCGCATAGTGTTTGCGTATTATATGATAGGTTGTGTGATGGTATTGTATGTGATGAGTAGAGTTTATATGGTCTTCCCCCAGTGTGGGGCTTTCAGCATGTTTATTATGGGTTTTGTTTTTGTGGTGATGTTGCTTATGTGTTTTGAGTTCATAGGTTAGGGTTCGACTGTTAGGCAAAGGAGTTTTGGGTCCTTGACCATCGGCAGGATGTGTTGTTTATGTGTATGTGTATGTGTTAGGTCGAGTAGTACTGGGTCGAGAGTGAAGAGTGTGGTGATAGTTTTGTTTGCGTTCAGGGTGAGGTGGTTGTCTGTTGTCTAGTTCTGTACGTTTGGAGGTGTGTTAGTGCGTGTGTTTCTGCTGGGAGGAGGTTGATGTAAGAGGGGAAATAGTGACGTCGTCTTCATATGTGGTTGTGCGTACGTTGGGTGGAGGGTCGGGGACGTTTTCTTCTTTTGCTTTACCATGGTCACCATGATCATCATCATCATAATCTTGTTGTTGCTATCCTTTTCCGTTTCATTTTTATTTTCCTTTCATTTGTATTGTTTTCCTTTCCTTTTCAATTTTTTCCTTTTCTTTTATTTTTCTTTTCCTTTTCTTTTCCTTTTCTTTTCCTTTTCTTTTCCTTTTCCCTTCTTCTCTTTTTCATGTTCTCACATTCTGCATCTATCTCGTTCTCCACCTTTCTGAAATATAAAGAAAAATCACTTTCATGAAACATTTGGTAATAACGAAGATAGGAAAAAACAAAGAAAATTAAAATAGATAAAAACAACAGGAATTTGGGTATCTTTATTTTTTGATTCTAAAATGTTGAATCGAAAGTGTTAAATACCTTCAATATTTTTGTAGGCGTGGCTTAATCACCGCAACATTTACATGTTTCTATTGATTTAGAAATTAGGGGCGTGGTTTGTTACTTGTTACTATTAAGTAGGCGTGGTTTGTTGCATGTTACTATTGAATGGGCGTGGCTTGTTACTATTGGGTGGGCGTGGTTTGTTACTTGTTACTATTTAATGGGCGTGACTTGTTATATTTTGTTATTATTGAGTGGGCGTGGTTGATAAACTCTTATTATTATTATTATTTTGAGTGGGGGTGGCCTATGCAGTTTTACTATTGAGTGGGCGTGGTCTGCAAATGTTTTATTGGATGGGCGTTCCTGTTTGCATGCATGAACATTAGGAGGTGTGGTTATAATTTTTTTGGATAAGGAATAGTCACCTAAAAATAGGCGTGGCTTATATTAAATTATGTTAAGGGGCGTGGCTTATATTTAATGATGTTATGGGGCGGGGCTTACAAAGACGTAAATATAATTAATAATAAAATAGTTTAAGCAAAGATCAAAACTTTTTTGCTAACTTTGAAGTCTTAATACATTTTGGTCATGAAGTGTTAATTGCTGTCTTTGCATTCTTACTGATTGGTAATAATAATAAAAAATTGTATTACAAGATACTAATTTGTTTCTTTGTTTTTTATCTCTGTTTTTTCCTCCTTCCTTAATTTTTGTTTTGTTTTATTTTAATTTCCTACATTTCTCTTTCCTTTTATTTTTATTTTGTTTTATTTAATTTCTTTCATTTCTCTTTCCTTTTATTTTTATTTTGTTTTATTTAATTTCTTTCATTTCTCTTTCCTGTACATTTTATTTTAGTTTTCCCTCGTTCCTTGAAATGGATCGTGAATAGCACAAGTGAGGTAACTCTCATTCAAACAACAGAGAACTTACCTCACTTGTGCTTTTGTCGGTCCATATAAAAAATGTTAAATAAATGTCGATGAATTTTTTTGAACGAAAATATTAATTTTTTAAATTCCAAAAAGATAAATAGACTCAAACGAATATTTTGATCAGCAATAGCACAAGTGAGGTAAGCTCTATGTTATTTGAATGTGGGTTGCCTCACTTGTGCTATTGGTGATCCAAGTATTGTTATTACGAATAGAGACTAGCAGTACAAACAGTAATACTGCTTTAATATTATATGTAGTAAAAGTAATGCTGTCAGAGTTACTAAACAAAGTATAAATAATACTAATACTAACACTGCATTAGTATTATTACTTTAACTAATACATATAACATATATAGTATTACCAATAGTATTATCAGTATTACTAAAACAACAAAAATGAATACAAATAATAATAATACTGTATTAGTATTATTACTTGAAATATTATATGTAACACAAACAGTATTATCAAGAGTATTATCACTATTACTAAAACAGCAACAATTAATACAAATAATAATAATACTGCTTTAGCATTATTACTTGAAGTATTATAAGTAACACAAACAGTATTATCAAAAGTATTATCACTATTACTAAAACAACAAAAACTAATACAAATAATAATAATACTGCATTAGTATTATTACTTGAAATATTATATGTAACACAAACAGTATTATCGATAGTTCTACCAGTATTACTAAAACAACAAAAACTAATACAAATAATAATAATACTGCATTAGTATTATTACTTGAAAAATTATATGTAACCAAAACAGTACTATCGATAGTTCTACCAGTATTACTAAAACAACAGCAATTAATACAAATAATAAAAATACCGCTTTAGCATTATTACTTGAAGTATTATGTGTAACATAAACAGTATTATCGCGAGTATTATCAGTAGTATTACTACTACATAATATAATAATACTAAATAAATAAGCCAATAACCTCAAATAATTCCAATTATTTATCTAATTTAATTATTATTGGATCATTTTTTTATTTACACAAATTCAATAATTAGAATCTTGTTGGAATTTGCATCACGCTGAGTTTCATAGACTCATATATGGATCGACAATAGCACAAGTGAGGTAACTCTCATTCAAATAACATAGAGCTTACCTCACTTGTGTTATTGTCGTTCGATACAATACCGATGTACTATTGCCCAATAAATAGGAGTCCTCTTTAACTAAAAATGTATGTAAATTTATAGGTTTAAATTAATTAAGGAATTATATAAATAAATCAAAAGTATAAATATTGTATTTATTTATGTTTAATATTATATGAAAAGGAAATCAAAATTGTTTAAAACTAAATTTGCATAAACCTTGGACCCTTCTTTCTTGGACGATAGTACACACGAACATTTTTCTCTCAGTATGGTAAAACAATCGTAAAGTATCCATAAAATATTTATTTTATAGGTTTTCTTTGGTATTTGTTGGTATTTGGAGTATTCGGGGTATTTATTTGGAGGATAGTCGTTATTTGGGGTATTTGTACTGGACGGTGTGTTGGTATTTGTTATCGAGCGCGGAACATAGTGACGAAACTCTATATATGGTTTATTTTTCGGAAAATGACAAAAAATATGTGTTGATGTGTCATAAAAGTTTTAATTATTGACTTTTCAGCAATGTTTGTTTAGAATAAAATGTTGGCCTTTAAATTTTAAGAATTATGGGATAAAATTTTAGTTTCTAAAATCTAAAGTTTTTTAAATAAAAACAATTTTATTTGCAAAATTTAGCAAACCAACTTGTTTATTTTTAATTTTACAAGCATGTTTATTTAGAATGAAAAAACAATTATACATTTTAAACAACTTTTACTAAATAAAGTTTTTATACAAATTTATAGTTTTTGAGATAACAGCTATTATAACCGTTGGCTGGTCCTGATTTTAAATGGATCTGCAATAGCACAAGTGAGGTAAGCTCTATGTTAATTAAACATGGGTTACCTCACTTGTGCTATTATCGATCTAAATATACTTCAAAGCGGCATTAATTAATTACATTACACTCGGCCTAGATTGTTATTTTCTTTAATTATTAACTTTGATTAATCTTACAAGTTCAATTAAATATGAAGTGACCTAATAATTTTCAGTTTTTTGTTGAATAGCCTAGACTTGCCTAGTTTCTGTTGGGCAATAAATATATGTTTAATAGACTTATTATATTGTTTATGCTATAGCCTAGAATTACAAATTTTGAAACTCAACAATTCAAATGTAAAATATTAATTAAGTTGCATAGATTAGGATGTTCATATTTAATTGTTTAAAATACACTTTAATGTTTAAATTTTTTTTTAGTTATTTGATGTTTCAATATATGTAATATAGTGTTTAGTTTTATAAGCTCGGCTGTTAGGCCCATCCTAATTACACTATTTAACAAAGCATAAATTATTTCTATTCAAATCGCTAATTTTAGCTAATTTATTTGTTTAATTTAATGTAAAAAGTTTTCATCACTTCATTTTTAGTTGAACAGCCTAGGTTTACCTAGTTTGGATTAAATAATACATCAAAATTTGATATAGCCTAATATTATATTGTTTAATTCTTTATGCATCTCCAAAAGCAAGTGTAAAGTAATGAATTAAATTTATTTATGTTGAAAGTAGGCATAACATGTGTTCAGTTGTGAAAATTAAATAAGTAGTTACAGTACACTATTTAGACCTAGGCCTAAACTATTTTTCAATAAAACCAACAGGGTTGATTAAATTTATTAGCTTAATTTAATAAAAAATGTTTTAGTAGTGTTCACTTCCTCTATTGTATAGCCTAGGCATATAATTTGGGTTAAAAAACTTATGTAAGTTTAATGTTTTAATAACTTCAAATGTAAAGACTTGTAAAAACTAAATTACTATCTTCTTGACGATGTAAATGGTAATTTCCACAATCTAAAAAGTTTTTTATTTCATTAAAAGTGTTATATGCCTACAAATGTTTATGCTCAACGTATAATACATATATAGAAAGCCATAGCTGTATAGGCCTATATAATTTGCTTTTATGGCGTTCTTGCTTAGAATGTTTACTTAGATGAAATATGATTTAGATAATTTAATTTTTATTATTTTATATTGTTTTTACTTTTAAAAATTATGCAATCTAAACAACCTTTACATACAGAGATTTTTAGAAAAATGTTTATTTATTTATTTATTATTCATTATTAATTTTATTATAAGCGCGAGATTCATTTGCTCCCTCTAGTTTTATAACACTGCATTATCAATATTTGTGACGTCAACATTTTCAAAAACAAAAGTGTTTGTCATTTGACATTAGAAGTCGAATGCATAAAAAGTCAGTGAAGAATGCGGGTATTGACGCAATATATAACGTATACATTTGCGTCATTTATAATGATACCGTCACATTGCCATTGTTGTCTTATTAAAATCTATAATTTAACTTAATAATAACAATATTTATGATTGTTCTAAATAATAAATAATCCGTATAACTAATTTTTTAACCTGTTTCTATTATTTAATTTTAATTACAAATATTGTATATTCAATTGATTAAAAATAAATCTTATCAGAATGATCTCAAACTTCTTTAGTTCTTGGCTTAGTTGTCCACTTTCAAAGGTAAAGTACATCTTTAGCGAAAAATTTAGTCTACACCAGCTCGAAAAGCAAACAGTCAAAATAATCGAATACGTTTTTATTAAAATTGATTTGTTTTTTAGTTTTAATGGTTGATATAACTTTCAAAGTAATTGTAATGATTAATATAACACGTAAAGTAATTGTAAATACTATTTAAAGTATGTTACTGGTTAATATAATACTTATATAATATAAGTAATTGTAATGGTTTAATATATCATGTAAAGTGTTTGTAATGGTTTAATACAACTTGTGAAGTATTTTTAATGGTAAATATGAATGGTAAAATAATTTTAAAGGAGAGTTCCTTAGTTTTAGTATTGGTTATGTGGAACACATTTTTCATTAGACGCAATAACAATTAATATATGTTGCGATAACTTTTTAAAACATTCTCTGTCAGATGGGCGAACATACCATTGCAATAAATCTCGAGGTTCTATATCTTTATTTGCTACTTTGACCTTAACAGATGACTTGAAACAAATTAGGAAAATTTATGAACTTTATTTGAAATCATATCAAAATAATAATTATTTAAATCATAATAATTATACTCTTGATGTCTGGCAACATTTATAAGTTGAGCCTAATATGCAGCCCACTCATTTCATACAATAGTTACGGTCGCTTGGCCCTCCCACCCCCTCCCTCCCTCCCATCCCCCTCCCTCCCATCCCGCTCCCTCTCATCCTACTCATCTCCACATTCTCGCTTGACCTTCTCAACAGACGTCTCATTCTTATGACTTAATAAGAAGGGGAAGTGTTATCTGCTTAGGGGAGCAAGGGGTGTGGAAGGGGAAAGAGAGATTCAGTGAAGCGATCTTATCGTAACGAATAAACCTACACAAGATTTGCTCAACATTGACATCATAGTAAACATGAGAGAAAATACTTTTAATATAAACTTTTATGAATGACTTCTTTTGACAGATTTGAAACGAGTAAACAATTGCAATGCCTTGGCCAGCTATGCAGGTGATTAATTTACATCAGAACTTAAATGTCATTCGGACTCTGTAGCTCATTAACCCCTTGGCCCTCAAGCTATATTACTGTAAGGACTAAAATACATTGAATTAACCCTTTGGCCCTCAAGCTATATTACTGTAAGGACTAGAATACATTGAAGTTAACATTGAAATAACCCTTTGGCCCTCAAGCTATATTACTGTAAGGATTAAAATACATTGAATTAACCCTTTGGCCCTCAAGCTATATCACTGTAAGGACTAAAATACATTGAAGTTAACATTGAAATAACCCTTGGGCCCTCAAGCTATACTACTGTAAGGACTAAAATACATTGGAGTTAACATTGAAATAACCCTTAATTTATAAGACGAATGTGTCGACACACGCATTACAGAGTTATGACTTTGATGATAAAATTCTGGGAATAAAAACAATTTAGTCCTCCCTTCAAATTGTTTGGCTTAGAAAACGTGTTGTAAACTAATTAAAAAACATTGACGAACTATTGTCATTGGTGTTGACATATTTAACTAGTATTATTATTACCGTACATGATATGTGCTGTCGCCAATGAAATACTGTCCACGAAAACTGAAACATTATAAAAAACATTAACTTTAAACATAAAAAAGTTTAAATAAAATATCAACATTAAACATAAAACATTTTGAATAAAACATCAACATTAAACATTAAAACATTATGAATAAAACATTAAAACATTATGAATAAAACATTAACATTAAACATTAAAACATTATGAATAAAACATTAACTTTTAACATTAAAATATTATGAATAAAACATTAGCCTTAAACATTAAAACATTATGAATAAAACATTAACTTTTAACATTAAACATTATGAATAAAACATTAATCTTAAACATTAAAACATTATGAATAAAACATTAACCTTAAACATTAAAACATTATGAATACAACATTAACATTAAACATTAAAACATTATGAATACAACATTAACATTAAACATTAAAACATTATGAATAAATATTGCCTGTATAAATGTATACATAAAAGTAAGCCATTATACTTATGTATCACCGGTGTTACATGAAACGGTTAAAGTGTTAATAGGAGTTGAACTATAATTTACTACTTCAGTTTTATAAAAAAATTGTCTATCTAGTTTGTCATCAAATTATGATTAACAATATTTATAAAAAAAGTACATGAGAGTTACATAAATGTTTCTATACATGAGTGCGAACATTATTTCTAACAGTTGATTGAATACAAATTAACAAAACAGAAAAAATAAGTACAATTATTGGTATTCATATATTTTCAAAAACAGGAATTAAAAAAAATACAATTTAAAAAAATATTGTAAAATAGAAAATTTGTTTTTATACAAAATAAAGATTAAGTTTTATCTAAAAAGAATTATTTAATGTATTGAAACAAACCAATGCAATGTATTACATTGCTTTGACCAATGCTCCATAGTCGCTTGGAAAATAATTGCAATCTAGTTCTTGAAAGTTTTATTTTGCTTGAAAGTGATTGGAAGAGATTGAAGTTATTATGAAAGATTGGAAGAAATTATAAATGATTGGAAGAGATTGGAAGTAATTGGAAATCATTGAAAGTGATTACCAACCAATCCATGGCTGCAAGTTAGCATCTTGCTTGCAACAGCAAAAAATGAACAAAATTTGCAAGCACCAAACTAGAAAATAAAAACACTTTGACTTCACAACTTAACCCTTTATTGGATTTACTTTAATAGCGAATAAATGATTTTCAAAGTTAATTTTAATGTTTTAAGTTCTAATTAAAATTATTATTCATGCGTTGGATAGTTAATTAGACAATTAATTTAATCAGATTACATTAAATCAATTAATAAATATTTTACTCCTGGAATCGGCAAGGGGGGGAGAGGACTGGCTCACTACCACCCTTGAATAAATATTCTTACCACAGTTTTTTTGGTAAAAAATTCATTACAATTAACTGTGCTTGAACAAACATAAACTAGAATTAAAATTTACGACAATTATAATTTGGTAGAACTGAAATTTATTAGAATCATGTTTGTTGGAGCTCTGAAATTTATTAGAATTGTGTTTGTTAGAATTGAAATTTATTAGAACAATTTTTGTTAGAACTAAAATTACCTGAACCGACATTCACTAGAATTAGAATCTATTAAAACTACCAATTATTAGAACTTAATCTTACGAGAATTAAAATCCACCAACATTAAAATATTTTTGGTATAAATCTACCAACATTAAAATATCTTTGGTATAAATTTACTAGATTAAAAATCTGCAAAAGCGTGAGAAGCCCTTCTGAGGTTCAAGTCCCCTTCAGGACCCTTGTTGCCATGGTTGCCTCAGGAGGCTTCGATCTTGTTGCCAAATTAAATTTTTCGTTGCCTTTTTTGTTCTATTTTGCCATGGTTAATGAGAATTGTTTTGGGTGGAATCTACCTCCTCAATTTATGTCCTCGTTTTGAACTTTTATTTATTCTTGTTTGTCCAAATTTTTTTAAAATATTTTAAATTATTTTAATATTATTATTTATTATTATTATAGTATTATTATTTGATGACCAGGAGTATTTATGCTGATATGTTATATTGTTCTATTATTGTTTTAAATTTATATTATTATATTATATTATTTTATTACATTCATATTAGTAAATTGTATTATTGTTTTTATATTTATTTGTATATCATATTAATAAACTTATATATTATTATATTTTATATTTATATATTATTATTTTATTATATTTATATGTATTACTATATTATATCATTATGTTTAGTCTATACTATTATTTTACATTTTACAACTATATTATTATTTATCAAATTATTACATATTACTAAATTTATTAAGTTTATTTTATTATACATAATTGTGTTACATTGTTAAATTTATATTATTATATATTATTTTATTATAATGTCCATACAAATTTTTGTCAATGATATGTTCAACTCTTACACGAGAGTTGTTTTCATAAATACGTTTATAGTAAATTTCCAAGAAACAAATACTGTATATAATAATATATATATAATAATATATAATATATATAATATATAGTAAATTTTAATATATACAATATATAATGTGTATGATATATAATATCATATAGATAGATTGAGTTTGTATACTTTATGCGACAAATATATACAAACACCAATAAAGCATACTAATAAATTAATAACAACAATACTACCATTAATAATACAACTAATATTATTGTTATTACTACTACTACTACCACTACTACTACTACTAATAATACTACTACTACTAATACTACTACTACTACTACTACTACTACTACTACTACTGTAAAAATGTATTACTACTATAACTACTAGCACTATTGATATAAGTAATAACAATACTACTACTACTACTACTACACAGCAGAAAGAATAATAACTCCGTCAATTACCCTGGTTAGCGGTTGAAAAAGAAATAACATTTCAAATTGCTCTTTTGACATACAAATGTCTTAATAATCTTGCACCTTCTTTTTTATGTAATTTTTATTTTTATTATAGAATATTATACAGCACATTAGCTACAATGGCAAAGAGCGCTGTCGCCAACAGCATCTGGTGTTCCCAGACGGTCACCCATCCAAGTACTAACCAGACCCAACGTTGCTTAACTTCGCTGATCATGTAATCAAATTATACGATATCAACCAACTCGTACACTTCGCTCATCGTCCAAACTATTATTAAAAGTTCCCAGTACAAACACAAATCTTGGATCTTGCTCCTTTACATATGCATCAGAAATAGTATACAAGTCATTACCAGAAGAATTAAAAACCTGCACATCAGGAAATTTATTTAAAAGTAATTTAAAAACCTATATGTAAAAAAATAAAAAAATGTAAAAACCTATATGTAAAAAAATAAAAAAATGTAAAAACCTATATGTAAAAAAATAAAAAATAAAAAAATAAAGAAATAAAAAAATGTAAAAACCTAAATGTTCAAATTATAAAAATGAATCCCATTATTATGAATGTTTTTTTAGTGTTTGCGGAATCTTTTTTGAGTTTTGTTGTACTTGTGTGAAGCGCCCTGGAGAGTGTCTTTCGGCACTTTGGAGAAGAAACTATTATTATTAAAATATTATTACTAATACTATTGATATTAATAATAGTATTACTGCTACTAATACTACTATTGCTCATATTGATATTGATAATAGTAATACCACTACTCATACTAACACTATTACTACTACTACTAATACTATTACTGCTGCTATTACTACTCTTGTTATTACTGTTAGTAATAACAATAACAATAATAAGATAAATGCAAGAAAATATAATAATAATACATAGTAATAATAATACTAATAAAATCACATGTCATAGTATAACAATATTACATGTAAGCTTAGATAATGTTTTTTAATAATATACATTTTGTGCAAGCAATTATACAAAAAAACTTATAAATCATGTTTGGATGGTTATAAAGATAAATAAAAAAATAATTTGTCTTATACAATTTTATTTTTTATTTTTAAACAAATAAATGGTTTGTCAATAATCAATGATAAGCCAGCAAAAACAAACAAAC
>JARUHE010312718.1:0-11920 GCA_031471125.1 Archaeomysis grebnitzkii | reverse complement strand
TATATATAATACAAAAATAATGTTTTTTTCATAATTCTACTAAGTGGTAAATAACCAAGATTTAAAAATCTATTATTTCAATAAATATTCATTTTACAAAAAATTTATTCAGGACAATATTGTTCAGAATTATATATATAACCATGCATTCCTGTTCAATAAAAATATATGTAAAACAAAAATATAAAAAATTTAAATTTGTGGTTAACCAAGATTTAAAAAACTATTATTTCAATAAAAATTCATTTTAAAAAACAAAATTATTCTGAACAATATTGTTCAGAATTATATATAAAGCCATTCCTGTTAAATAAAAATATCTGTAACAATCAACACTGGATTATAAAGGCCATTTGCCACAGCCTAAAAATGCATGGCTCATAAGTAAAATATATCTTTGTTTTTTTTAATCTTTTTTATAACATTGATGTGCTACAGTTATTAGCTTCATTTTATAATTAAGCTAACTTAGTCTACCTTAATTGAAGTATTTGCAATATCAAAATAGAGCTTAGAGCCCTAAATTGTTTTATATTTTTGTTCATCGAAAATTCACAAAAAAAACTTGGTTATAAATTAACGTAATGATAACTAAGGTCTTTACCCTTCTATACTTTTTAATAGTTTATTAGTTTGCTTAAAACAAAAACGCTATTTTTTATAATATAACTCAGGGTGCTAAAAAATATTCTTCCATTTTAAAGAGGACGTTTGTTTTTGATCGTTTTCAAGTTTTTATCGGAGAAAAAGGCTACTTTGTGATAATTTTTGGGTTAAAGAGGACGAAAAAATCTTGGAAAGGCTAAAACCTTGTTTTTTAGAACCATGAAATAACTTAATAAAAATGATAAGGGAATACATTGATGTCCTCCCTTGAAACATGAAGAAAATTGTGAAAGAAAATGATTATTTTGTTCCCTAACTATTATAAACTAAATATTTTACGTTTTACTTCAATGAAGGATGATGACCGTACTTTTTAAATGTGAAGTTATGAACTTGTATCGAAAAACAATGATTAATAAATATTAAATGTGAATTAAAATTGATGATGAACAACATTTTATATAAAATCAATATAAAGTTTTAGTGATCGTAACATAATGATGTACAATGATATAATCAAATGTATTTCCCACAATTAAATATTAATTTCTGGTATATTTTTTAATGTTTTGAGATATTTTTTTAATAACGTCTAAACGTGTGCACCATTGAAATATAATGCTTACAAATGAAATTATCATTTATTTTTATTGAATTGAAATGTATTTCAAATAATTCAAAATTGGTTAAATGAAGTTGATGTTTTTTTTAAATTTATCAGCCAAATGTTTTAAATCTGTGCAATCTTCTCAAATTACTGGTTCACATTAATGATACATCATTTACAATGTATTAAAGTTGACTGACTTTTATTTTTTCATCATACTGATCATCAATATGGTTTTCATAAAGCGAGATCTACTGGTGATCTCCTCTCCTATCCGTTGTTTGCAAGTGCTGAATACCCTCTGGGTGCAGCGCTGGGCATTGGCCCGTTTATTTATATAATCAATCAATCCTCTGAAATCTCCATACATATTAAAGTACATGTATGTACTATTTCATAAGGTCAAATGGAACTGGAAGCGAATAATTATTATTTATATATGTACGTTCACCCAAGAAAGATAATTTTTTAACTAAACAAGTATGAAAGTATACAGTTTTAAATGATCAAACTGTTTAAAAACAAGCTTCTATAACTAACCTCATGCTTGTTGTTGGGGCGGCGTATGGTTTATGAACTTTTACCTAAATTTTGCCATTTTTTCAAAATAACAAGTAATTTTAATCTAAATGAAATAAACATTCGACATGGGTGTTACCGAGTTTTTTTTATTTACTTTTAAAACATACATTTCACGGTTAACCAAAATGTTTATTTGGGTTTAGAACAATTTCTTTAAATAATTAAACATTAGGAGTTTTTAGACTTGGCTAATTTTTCATTAAATTCATGGTCAGGCAAGATTTTTTATTATTCAACAATTACACAAATTTAGAAACTTTGAATATGCAAACACAGTTTTTAATGCGTTGAGTTTACTCCTGCTTATTATTCATTTTATTTATAACATTGGATACAGTTGAAAGCTAGGCATTTAAAATATTTTTCCGATTGACGATAACTCTTTATTTCTTAAGCATATGTGTATGCATGTATGCTGCGCAGTTATAAAAATATATATTTTATATGAAGAGTAATTTAAATTTTCATGACGATCTATATTAATCCAAGTTTGTAATCCATTGGATATTTTTCTTCCTTCAAAGTCTTGATTGAATTCTATTTTGAAAACATCAAAAATCGAATCATTCGTCTCTGTTTTGATATTCGTTCTGTTCTAAATTTCCATCATCTGAAATCTATTTTTTTGCACTTCAAATGAAATTTCTGTCAAATAAATTGTTTGAATGTTAAATAAAAACTTTGATTGGGATTAACATTTGAAGTGAAGGTAAATAAAAGTTGAATAAATGAATGTTTTTTGAATAATGTTTAACTCAAATGAATAACCTTTAGGTTGAAGTATTACTCTAGCATACGTTGAACCAAAACATTTTGCGGGCATGTATGTGAAGTATTTAAATTGATATTTTAATTTGTGAATTGTCAACGAATTTAATTTTGTAAACAAACAACTTTTCATCTTGTCCTTTCTTAACCTTGAAGGGCAAATTTTCTCTTGAAATAAGGTTGTCAATACTAACTTGAACGGAGCTTTGCTTTATGATCAATGGTAAAAATCTTAGAATTCGTCAAGCACTTATTTCCATCAATTCTCCTCGCTTCGCAGAACCCAAATTGATCCGAAATGAACTTCCTCCCAATAAACGCCATCACAATAATCCGTTTATAATGAATTTAATTGCTCCCGCCAACCCTTTGTTGCCTGGCATGTTGTTGAAATAAGGACGAACACGCATTGCAGTTAACATTGAAAACTGTTCTTCTGTGCCGTTAGAACTTAAAACTCCGGACATTAAGGGGTTAAGATAATTACATCTGTTAAGTTTTATGTTTTAATTTCGAAGTTTTAAGATGTTATATTTTTGAATATTTTTTTTGAATTTGATCACTTTTAATGAAAATTTTAATTTATTCCAATTTTTTATTAAGAATAACTAATTGATTGGTGTTGATATATTTTGAATGGGTTAACCTAACCTTTTGTATGTTTAGATAAGCTATAACCCTCCTATGACGTCATAGCACTAACCTATGTTAGTATTGAAAACTTTCTTTGTTATTTATCTACATTGACCACCGTTGAGTTTTTATGTTTTTAATTACATTTCATTTAAATGAACATTTGCTTTATCTTTATCTTTTAGTTTAAATAGCAACAGTTGTGGACAACGGACAAAGAAAAGTATTCCTTTTTTTCGTTTGTTATTTTAATTGTATTGTCATTTTATTTGTAAAGTTTAATTTAGTAGCAACAGTAATTTTTTATGAAAGTATATATTTATTTATATTTTAGCCAATAATGTTTGTTTACTTCACGCGAAATAGCAGAAGTTTGAATGTTTGAAACGAATGAAAATGTTGTGAAAAATATAATAAATGTGCAGCCTGTCTAAATAAGTGAATTTATAATTCTAATGAATTCTCAAGAAACGTTTCACGGATAAAAAGCCGCCGATTAACACTGCCATATGGCACTGTTGCTGCAAGTAAACGAACTCCGCTTAATAGAATTTTAATTGCCTCCTCAAACCACCTTGTGAAACCTTATCAGTTTTTGTGTTTGAAGTGTTTTCACTTCTTCCTTCATTCGTACACTTGCTGGACATTTTCATTATTGCATTTTGGTGGTGGTAGCAGTAGTAGTAGTAATGTTCTAGAGGTCATGAGAACAAAAGAATCGGAAGGATTATTGGGAAGCTGTAAAACATTCTTTCAAAGGATTACCCAAATCATACATACTTAGGTTAGACCAATAGACATTATTCCGGCTTAGTAGAAATAATTTATAAATGTATACAAAACTCTTCTTTCCATTCGTATGGTATCTTTTGAACAAATTCTCTTTTTTTGTGATATTTTTATAATACTAAGTAGTCGTTCATTTATTTTAATATTGTTTAGTTGTTCAGTTCTCACACGAGTAGCGCAGAACGACCACGAGATCCTCCGCCGGGCATATGTCAGTTCATATACATTTGTTTATTCATAGAGGGAATATATTTAAAAGGGACGATTACCCTCAATCCTGAGATCAATCAATCTAAAATTCAATCCAATCTACCAATCAATTTCAAATTCAATCAATCTCTGGACTTCATATTTTAAAGAGTAATTTAGCATGACTTTAAAACCAAATAAATAACAAAATTTCCTCCCAATAATTCTCATTTAATTAATATTAATAACATTGAAAAATTGATATAAAAGTTGAAAGAAGAAAATCTTATTCCAATGTGCTTTAATTAGACCTTTAATTAATTGTGATCGTGCAATATATTCACAAAAATGTCCAATATTTATTAATAAAAGTTGATCGATTAATCAATATTACATAAAATCATTTGAAATCTATTATCTGTAATATTCCCGATGAATTTTCTTTAATCATTTATTTTCCAACATTATTAATCTATGATAAAGTCAGTTTTGAAAAAAAAGTTTTCAATAAGATTTGTAATAAGGATTTCCTGTGCAAGTTGATTAATTAATAGTTCTAGCTACTGTGAGTGGCATCTTATAGATCCAATACTGTTATACATCTAATAATACATATTTAGGCTGTCTCTATGTGGAATAATTCATGTTGCTGTATATTTCATATTTGTAATTAGAGCTTTGAAATTTATTGTGGTTTCCATGTTGTGCAGTGCTATGGAATGTTTAATATATACAACTGATACGGAATCTAAAATAAATGTATGATAGCTGAAAGGCCATGTTTTCACCCAGCTTTGATGTCGTACTTCATTTTATTTTTGTCCAGCACGTAAGCGAAAGATCTTAATATGTGTTGTCTTTCTTGTCGTGGCGTCGTCGTCGTCGTATTCCGAAAGTCAATAAGTATTTAAGGTAGCTTGATTTGAAGAGCTGCAAATAAATGTTGTTTTTATGACTGTAACCCAGTGGTCCTCTTCCAACGACACACCTACGAACGTATAAAAATGTTTATACATTACGACTTAACACTACGTAGCATGCCATGGACTATTGTATACTTATAATATACTATTGTATACGTAGACTGCAGCAATAGACTTACTAAATATTGATACATAAACAGTAACTTGCATCGAAAATAACCAGTCGGTTGAATGTCTATAGCAGGTCCTAGTCAGAAACGAACTCAAATTATAAATGTGAAATGTTTAATTCGTAGCCCGTAGCAAAGTATTTAGTTTAACTATGTTACTAGTATACTCAGAATGTTTGGCAACTAAGAACAACAGTAACCATGAACAATTAAAATTTTATAACACTTATGTAATAATTTTATTTCGCCCATTATGTTTCGCTGAAAATTGTTATTGATCATGTCATTGAAAACAGTTTTTGAGTTAAATAATTTAATAAAAGAGAAGATCAGTTCTACCCTTAAACGAATCGTATATCATTATTATCTAAGGTGAGTTTTTGATTTAACAATGGCTTATCATTTTTAACGCCCATTTTTATTGACATTTTTGATTGGGGTAACTTCGGATTTTTTTTATTGAAATGCTTTTTTATATTACCATTTACCATACTTAAAGTTACTGAGTGGTCGCGAAACATTTGATCATGGAGGGGCATTATCAATTTGTCGAAATATCATTTCATCGAAATTAAAATCAGAATTTTTTTTCGAAAATATTTCGATAAAATGATATTTCGATAAAATGATATTTCGACAAAATGACATTTCGACAAAATAACATTTCCGCGGAAGCAATTCGATGAAATGATATTTCGGTGGAATGTATTTCAACAAAGTGATATGGACCCATCATGGATTGCCAGCTATTATTTGGAAATTTACCAACATTTTTATTAAACAAAATTTGTTCATTATGACCTAGTTAATATTTTCAAAGTACTTTTTCTTAAAAGTTTATATATAAATTTTGGAAAACAATGTTTTGTTTGATTCACGTAAGATATGGCTCGTTGATGATTGTTTGGTTGTTATCCAAAGGAAAATTATTTTCAAATAAAAACGAAGGAAACTATCTCTATACTCCTTCTTTTTTTTAACTTCAAATTCAGTAAACTTTATTGCATCTTGATTCATTCATTACTGCTCTTAACTTTTAGGGATTATTTATGTTTAGTTATTATAAAACAAATGTTCAAGTTACGTCGCGTATTTTTACTAACTTATGATGTATATAAATGTTTGATAATTTTTTAATTTAATATAGAATATTTAAAATAAATATTTGATAATTTGATAATTAATGTTTAATGTTGATATTTAACAATTTAGTTTAGTATAAAGTATTGATGTTTAAATACATAGTATTAATATTTAATCTATTGCATATAATACCTCAACTAAGGTTTATTAAGGTTAGTTGTAAAGAAAAGAAAAGCTTGGACGGAAGTTTGATTTGTGTTGCAAAAGATGTTTGATGAAGCAACAGAGTTTAAGCAAATATTTACACTGAAATCTCAACCCTTTGTTGCCTCAATAATCATCTCCATAAGGACTGAAATACATTGGAATTAACATTGAAAATCATCCTCAGTGTTTGTGACGAACTCGTCCTTAATTGCCAACAAAGGCTTCATTATCGACGGATCTGAACCCTCAATGGTTCGATCTTTGTTATTAATTCTGCCTCTTGAGCTGTGCAAAATATTTTTTTAAACCTTGTGTTTGTCATCATCAATGTCATTTTCAAGGGTCATGTTTACATGCATATGTGATGTAAAGATGTTAATGTTTTTTTTTAACAATCATTTTTTATTTCAATAAAAAAATTAACAATTCATTAATTTAAAAAAATACAATTTGAAAGTATTTCAATTGAATAGTTTGAATAAAATGCACTTTTGTTATTATTAACAGTTCAACCGAATTTTGGTAACACAGATGATACATAAATTTAATGGCTTATCAAGGTTTTTTATGTTATTTATGCAGGTAAATGTTTACCATACAAGATATTAAATATTTACCATACAAGATATTAAAAACAAACCAACTTGTTTTACATAACTCGTGTTACATAAGACACGCGTAAGCCACTAGGCTTATGTATCACATGTGTTACAAAATCGGTTAAAATGTATTATTTCCATATATTTTTAATTTGATAGAAATACATTGTTTGAGAAACGACTGCCTGTTGTTTAAGAAAGCAGAAAGTTGTTATGCATTGCAACCTGTAGTCCTGCTAATTAGTACCTGGGCATGGTTTCCATACAACCTAAGCGCCAGGTGTTGTGCTGTCAGCATTTCCAATTCGAACCCTCCAAGGCACAAGGTCTGAAATCCTTTGAAACTACCATTGGAAATCACCTCTAATGTGTTGGCGACCTCGTCCTTATGCAATAAAGTTCTTTCGTTATTCATTTTAGTCTGTCAAGATTTAATTGTTACTTCTCCGGTGTCGATAGCGTTGTTGTCGTCGTAGGCGTTTCAAGTTTAATCAAAGGTTTTGTTTGAAGAACCATTCCGAATTTTTATTTTTACCTTGTGGCAAGTGTAAGTTGTGTGACGTTTCTGATGGAACGAACCATTCTATAATCAATCAATCCCATGAAAATATCGTCTTAATTATATTTGATTGTTAATGAATGGCTCATATCAACGTATTTCACTATTCAACAACTTTGTTAGTTCTATTGAAAATTTGTAAAGTTTTAATTAATGTTGCCTCAAACTAAATTGTTTTGCATTAACTGATGGCTTGAACCTTTACATATAAAATGCATTCAATGTCTCGAATATGAGACGAATTAATATTTCAATTTTTTTTACGTGGATATGGCGAAAGCATTGGTGAGTATTTCCCTACTTTGTAGGGTAATTCCTAGCGCCACTGCCATGTGCTGCTTACAGCTGCGATCTGCTGTCACAAAGTGAGATTGCGTTGCTTATGTCGGCTGTGCGTTAGTGTGTTCGTGCTATCGTGCTTGGATAAAAGTGTGTGGCCAACTCTTGATTTTTTTTATGGTTTACGAGTGAAAATAAAAAATGTGAACATTTTTGAGGGCTCCCTTAATATTATACATATGTTGTAGATATAACATGTTATCCGTAAACATGTATGTATAGTGTACTGTATAAGTATGTAAATATATATATAATATATATATATACTATATATGTGTATGTATATATGTATTTATATATGTGTTTATGTATTTATATATGTATTTATATATGTATGTATATATATGTATGTATGTATGTATGTATAATTTTAAAACTAAATTATTCGTTTTAACTATAGAAGTGTTTTGTTTCCACAATAATAAGATAGTTTTTAAAATAAATTTATTTCCTTTAAAACTAAAGTACGTTTTGGGGGCAACCTACCTTCTTCAGCTTTTTTAAATTAAATACATTTCTTTGAAAAAACAATCTTATTATTTTGGGAAACCAAACCCTTCTATATACGTGTGTATATGTATATATATGTAACTATGTATATGTTTATGTAAATATATATATGTTTATGTATGTATATATATATGTGTGTGTGTGTGTGTATGTAAATATGTATGTACATATGTATATGCGTATGTGTATATGTATATATGTACGTGTATGTATGTATATATTAAACTCTGTAATCTTATTAACTTTTAATGAAATGGGACATTTGTGAAAATACATTATATTTCGATATTTTACAAACCTCAATTTTGATATTTTAATCTAAATAGTTATTAAAATGGTTTTTGTTTCTGATTTTCTATTCGTGCAATATTTAGTTCTAATAGTTGTTTGGAAACATTAAATAATACCATTTCAAAGTCTTTTCATTAAAATTGTCATTGAACTTTTCTAAACAGACTAATGCTATTTTTATCACATATTTTTAAAAACATTTTTAAATCAATGTTGGATGAAAAGACAATAAATGAGAAATAGATGTATGGAATGGTTAAAAGCGTTTGCCATGTTTTCAAAACAACATTAATCTCCATATATAATCTGCAAAACAGTAAACACTAGAACTAATAACTACTACATTGCTTTTTTTAGTAATAACTATAGCTTTTCCATAGCGCCATCGTTGTTTATTAAATACTCGTTAGCACTTCACATATTTAGACCCTGATAGGTTACACTCACTTGATGTTGGTAATACAATTAGTTGCAAAAATTTGTTTGAGGAAATAAAGATTCAAAAACATGGATTCTTGTTTTGGAAAGTTTTCATCTTTGTTTTGAATTGCAAGTGTTCCAACGTGATCAGCAAATAAAAAGTGGTATAGTGAATTGCAATTATAGCTTATGCAGTAAGACTTATTTTGTAATTAGTTATAAATTAATTTGGTGATGAGAAAGTTGAGCCTGTCTGCGTGTCAGACACCTGTATTTTATTTTTTTTTATTTTCAACATTTATTTAAAAAAAACTCATTCAATTGTATACAATTTTGATGGTACAGCTTACTGAAACGCGCAGATAAAATGATAAAAGCGATTTTAAATAACCAAAACGTGGATAAAATTGTCGCCGCTCACCTTCCATTGGAAAAACGTCTACAAAAAGAAACCTAACCAATTTAAACTGTAGAAAATATGTGTCTGTATAATTTACCATTTTTTTAATATAGGGAGTCTAATACATTTTGATAAAATAGTCCTTTAGCATAGCGGGTGAATGAAATAGAATTAGTTCTTTAAATATAATCATTAACTAATTATTATTTAATGTTAATTAGCTGTTCAATACATCTATTACAGTAATTTTCAAGAAATGTTATTTTTAAGTAAATATGTATACTTACTGAAGAAAAAAAAGGTACTTTGAAATATTTTTTCGCAAAATTAAATCCTTTATAATTGTTTTTTTAAATTATTTAATGATAATTACGATAACGGTAATCACAATTGTAAAAACAACAATAATTACAATTATAACAGTAACAGTGCTGGTAATAATTCCTAATCAAATAATCAAACATCTTCAAACTGTTTTTTATGTTTTCCGGTCAACAGATTTTGAATAAATCTGAAGAGAACAAAATGGAAAATATTCACAAGAACACAAACATTTTTATTCTTCATTAATGTTTGTTTGTTCATTCATTTAAGAACAAGTACGAGTAAATGCTACGCATTAAAAGCAGTGTTTCTATGTTGAATCAGTTTCTAAAATTGTTTTATTTTTTTAAAAATTCATTATTATATTAACACTTTTCTTTCATTTGTTTATAATAAAAATATCTCGAAACTTTCAAAAGGAATTTTGGTTAATCATGAATTTGATGATAAATTGGCTAAGGACAAAAATTCCTGAAACGTCTATTTAAAAAAAAAAGTATAAATTTTAGGTAAAAGAAACTTCAGGTAGGGTAAGCATATTAAACGTCGACCCCCTGTTATATGTCGACACCTTTATTTAAAAAAACACATTATGTACTAATTATTTAATATTTTGAGCCAATAATTACCCTACATTAGCATTACACCTTTAAGATTATTGGTACCAAAGGAAATTTAAATCAGCAAACGAATAACTGAGATATGATCAGTTGGATGACGTCGGTCGACTTTACACCCTTGTGCTTAAGTGGTTGACGATTAATAGTCTTACCCTGTAACCTAGCGTTGCATATATGCAACGCATGTTTTTTTCTGTTTATGTCACTGCCAATATCTTTTAAAGGAAAATAAAACATTATTAATGTTTTTTGTTATTTGTTCAGCATTATTTTTAATAAAAAAATAAATTAATTCGGATGCTAAAGGGTTGAGTGCGGGTGCAATAAAAAAAGTATTTTTCAAAATTTTACACCACATGAAGGTAAAGTTTCACAATTTACATTTTCTCCATATTCAGATCAGGGTATCACTTTTCAATTTTAGGCTTCGTGAAGACAACACATTTTTGGCATTTTTCTGTTTTTATTGCAGAAATGAACATGATTCGCACATTTTTGGGTTGGAGATAATCGAGAGGATTAAAATTGGAATCGTAAACGGAAAAATCCTTCTTTTTGACATCCTGTTTCAGTGAAAATCTAAAGATAAATCTTTGTTCAAATGAAGCGATATAGAAAATAATTATTTTTAGCAAATCTATTAATAACTATGAAAACGAAATAATGTTTATGTTGAATCGTCGAATTTTATGGTTGATAATTAATATAAAATTAAATGTTTTTCTTTTTTCTTTGGCCTAATCTTAAATGACCTTCACAGTCAAATGTTTCCCTGTTTTTCTTTTTCCTAATGTTGAATGGGCTTGTCAATCAAATTTGTGAAACATTTTTCCTTTTTTATTCATTACAATTATTTATAAGTTAAGTTAGATCAAATTATTTATTAAATAAATGATCCTTAAAAATATTTACACAAGTTTGTTTAAACTATTTTTTTTAAATAAATGATCATTAAAAATATTTACACAAGTTTGTTCAAACTATTTTTTTTAAATAAATGATCATTAAAAATATTTACAAGTTTGTTAAAATTATTTTTTTTAAATAAATGATCATTAAAAATATTTAGAAGTTTGTTCAAATTATTTATTAAATAAATAATCATTAAACATATTTAGAAGTTTGTTCAAATTATTTATTAAATAAATGATCCTTAAAAATATTTAGAAGTTTGTTCAAATTATTTATTAAATAAATGATCATTAAACATATTTAGAAGTTTGTTCAAATTATTTATTAAATAAATGATCATTAAAAAAATTTAGAAGTTTGTTCAAATTATTTATTAAATAAATGATAAT
>JARUHE010312717.1:0-20588 GCA_031471125.1 Archaeomysis grebnitzkii | reverse complement strand
ATGCATATCAATAATAATATTTCAACGTTAATTTCAATTTTTTCTTATTTTAATAAATTAATATTTCAAATGTTTTTTCTATTTAAATAGAAAATAAAAATAAAAGATTAAAACTAATTTTGTTTATTTAATTCTTCATTTTAGTTTTTTGTAAATTTTTTGTTACCTCAAACCTCCTTCAAATAAACCTCAAACCTCCTTCAAAGAAACATCATATTGCTCCTTCAAACAAACCTCAAACCTCCTTCAAACCTCCTCCAAACAAACCTCATATTGCTCCTTCTCCGCTTCTTTGGCTTTGGCTAATCCCGAAAGTCTGTTTCTCAGCTCGGTTACTTCATCGGTTCTTGCTCTCAGTCTGAAACAAAATATTGTTTTTATGGATTTGATGGATGGAAGTCATTTTTAGGGGTTAGGCTTTGTTGATTGTATACTTTATTGAGACATAGGTCTAGTGATGATATGTCAAAGTTACTTTGGTTAAAATATTTACCATAACATGTTGAAATATGATGCATGATAAATCCTACAGCGGTATTGTCGCTGATTTCTAGCTTATAACTTGGCAAACAGGCAACAGTTTCTCGGTAGATTTCAGTTCGGCAGACATTATTATTATGAAACTTATAGGGTGGTTAAAAATAAAAAGCTACCATATCTGAAGATATCTTAACAACAAAATCTGACATTTAAAATGGTAATGAGTAATCACTGCATGATGTTTGTGCTGAATGATTTCGCCAAATACAAATAGTGATTACGTTCGCTTATTTCATCTAGATCGATCTAACGGCTGTTAAGAGAACACAACCATTATTTACCTATTTTTAAGGAATTCTGATATGTCGTGTTTATCCTGCTGTAGATTATCGTGTTGCTCCCTAGCATGTTTTTCTGCAACTTCCAATTGCTTGCATCTTGCATCTGAACGCTCTACTTTGCGTTCAAGTGCCTGTGTTGAAAAAGCCAACTTTAATTGATTGCTCACCTCAAACATTAAAAAAAGTATAATTATCTAATTCCAAAAAATTGGATCATTTTGTAAAAATTTGATTATATTTATATGCAGTTATAAAATATTAATTTTTCAATGTTATACCAAAATAGATTCTTTGACTGAATACCTAATGCATGTTCCTAACTTTAATTTGGTTATAATACATAAGCAATGTGATACTTTCATTATTTCTATGAATTATTTTGAACTTATATAATATGTTTATAATCGTAAGTATACAAATAGTTTCAATTTGTTTGTTAAATTGGATTCAAATGTCACCATAAGTTTGACAATTCCTTGGATAATATTTTTCAATTGATTTTAGAACATTCTTACGTAGCTATATTATATTTAACCAAGTTCATCCAATATTGATGGCGTTGGCCCCGTTGGGTATTCGTTAAGGAGGCATTGCCAATCTACCGAAATATATATAGGGTGAAGTGCCGTATGCTCGGCAGCTGTCTAATTATCAGCAATGTTAACAAACGTGCTTTAAAAATTTAAACAAACATTATTTACAAAGATTCTAATCTTTAATATTTGTTCACTAATATTTAGTGAACATTTTGATATACCTATCATAGGAATTCAACACTCCCAAGATAGTTTTCTGTTAACATTGCCGATTATTACACAGTTGCCGAGCATACGGCACTTCACCCATCTGCCCAATTATATCTTCAGCCAAATTGTGTTCTCCGAAAAAGCAATTTATCTCTACGATTACAATTTTAGCAGATCTATTTTTATTATATTTTCAATGCATTAAAGCTTTTTATGAAGCCATTGTCCACAACAAATTTCTCCTGACGTTGTCCGCTCCAACTAGAAATTGACCGTGAAGATATTTAACTTTAAAATATCCTAAATAATAAAAAGTAGCTCTTATTTATGTATGTATGCAAATGTATAAATTTGAGGCACTATAGGAACTCACAAATCACAACCTAACTCACTCTCACGTGTGTAAAATGAGGTTATAAATCGCCAGAATTTCCTACCACCGGTAAACTGGAGTTATACCCAAATTATTATCACTTATTAAATTTAACTTGAATATTGTATTCTATGTTCAATTTATTTCATTTTTATTTATTATGTACTTAATTAAATTTACGGCATTAACTAATATAGTATATGAGTACATCCACGAAAACTGCGTTCTCTGAAATATATATCTACCAAAGTGCCTTCCCCAAAAAATATACACCAAATATTTCTACAAATATAATTTTGGTAAATGTTATTATGCCATTTACAGTTTCGGTATGTAAAATTTCGGACTCACAATTTCGATGAATAGATAAATTAACCATTAGATAATTCGTTAGATGAATAGTTCGGTAGATACATATTTCAGTGAATATAAAGTTACAGATAACGTAATTTTCTAGATTTTATATGAACCCCTTAATGGTACCACTAAAACCTAAATTTCATGTCATAAAATGTTAAATGTATATAAATTAATTACGTAACAATGATTGTTTTAAAACACGTATTAAATTAAAAAAATCAGTTTTCTTATTGTAGACCGTGCCAGAGGAAACATCTTAGCTGTACTAAAGTGTTGCTTTCCGTCGTCTTCGCCTCTGTCTTCGTCTCCGTCATCGGCGTAGTAGTTGCACCAAAAATCTTCAAGTAAAAGGTTTAAGTTTTTTTGTTCTACAGTAATCATTTCTATGTCAAAAATACACCTTTTGTTTTACTTGCGAGACATAGTAAAGATCCATATGTGTTTTTCTATTTATTAAATAGCAATGCAATGTTCTTGGCAATGGCAATGACAATGGTAATGCAATGGCCTTCGCAAAGTTAACAATTTTCAATAACAATCGTTTACTAAATAATATTTAACTTTCGTTTAATTGAAAAAGACCAAAATTGACAAAATTTACCTGAATTTGGTTCAAATAAAAGAATTTGTCCAACTCCGAGATTTCTTCCACTTCTTCTCCGTCGTCCTCATTTTTGTCCTTCTTCTTCCCTCCCTTTTTCCCCGCTTTTTTCCCACCCTTTTTTCCCATCTGGAAATATGATTTGGCGCCAAAACCGATTATAAATTTTTACTTTTCACTTCATATAATTGTTTATTTAAAATAAAATGAATAAAATTTATTATTAAGCTGTGTTTGAAAAACCAGCGTCTATACGTGACCTCTAATTTTCGTTGGGACGGTGGATGATTTTTGGACTTCACCAAAATTTTGCATTGTTTCAAAATAATGAAAAACATAAATTTTACAGAAAAATTTTTTTTAAATGAAAATGAAGAACATTCTACACAGGTATCACTGAAGAGTTTTTTTTATTAAATCAATATTTACTTATTAAAACATACTTTTTATTAAAAACTTGAAACTCATGGTTAACCCAGACTTGTATTTGAAGATATGGAGAAAAGTTTGTTTCAACCAAATGAAAGAACAGGAGATTATAAGGTGGAATGCCTTAAATTGTATACTTTTTTGAATAATAGACATTTTAAGAGTTTTTAGACTTCGCCAATTTATCATCAAATTCATGATTAACCAAACATTTTTTTGATGGTTTGAGACATTTTTATTATAAATAAATGAACATATTATTGTGTACAGTTATAAATTGCAATAATACATATTTAAATGTGTGTTCTTTAAATTCTTGTTATTCAATACCCTCATTTTTTCTCAATTTTTTGTATTGTAGTGTGTGCATGTGGTATGATGTGTATTTGGTGCGGTGTGTATGTGGTGTGGTGTATATGTAGTGTGTGTATGTGATGTGGTGTGGTGTGTATGTAGTGTGGGTATGTGGTATGGTGTGCATGTAGTTTGTGTATATGGTGTGTTGTGTATGTGTTGTGGTGTGTTTGTAGTGTGTGTATGTGGTGTGGTGTGTATTTGGTGTGGTGTGTATGTAGTGTGTGTGTGTGTGTGTGGTGTGTGTATGTAGTGTGTGTATGTGGTGTGGTGTGTATTTAGTGTGTATGTAGTGTGGGTATGTGATGTGGTGTGGTGTGTATGTAGTGTGTGTATGTGATGTATGTATTTAGTGTGTATATGTAGTGTGTGTATATGGTGTGGTGTGTATATGTAGTGTGTGTATATGGTGTGATGTGGTGTGTATATGTAGTGTGTGTATATGGTGTGATGTGGTGTGTATGTAGTGTGTGTATGTGGTATGGTGTGTATGTAGTGTGTATATGTGGTATGGTGTGTATGTGGTGTGTATATGTAGTGTGTGTATGTGGTATGGTGTGTATGTGGTGTGGTGTGTATGTAGTGTGTGTATGTGATGTGGTGTGTATATGGTGTGGTGTGTATGTAGTGTGTGCATGCGGTGTGGTGTGTATGTGGTGTGGTGTGTGTGTATGTGGTGTGGTGTGTATGTAGTGTGTGTATGTGGTATGTGATGTGTGTATGCAGTGTGTGTATGTGGTTTGGTGTGTGTGTGTACTGTGTGTATGTAGTGTGGTGTGTATGTAGTGTGGTGTGTATGTAGTGTGTGTATGTAGTGTGTGTATGTGGTGTGTGTATTTAGTTTGTGTATATGTAATGTGTGTATGCGGTGTGGTGGCCGTGTGTATGCAGTGTGTGTATGTGGTGTGGTTTGTATGTGGTGTGTGTATGTGAGGTGGTGTGTATTTAGTGTGTATGTGGTGTGTATATGTAGTGTGTGTATATGGTGTGGTGTGTATGAAGTGTGTGTAATATGGTGTGGTGTGTATTTAGTGTGTGTAATATGGTGTGGTGTGTATGTAGTGTGTGTATGTGCTGTGTATGTAGTGTATGTATGTGGTGTGTGTATGTGGTGTGTGTATGTGGTGTGGTGTGTAGTGTATGTAGTGTGTGTATGTGATGTGGTGTGTATGTAATGTGTGTATGTTAGAAAATACAAATATTCGTGTCCAGATATACGGGCCTCATTCTGATTCTTCTACTGATTAGTTGGAATTAGTTGGAATTAGTTGGATTAGTTGAGTAGGGTTGAAATTTATCCCCATTTGAAGAGGAATGTTTAAGATATTTTTTATAGTTTCTAAAGTCCGGTAGGAAATAGTTGTACAATAATAATTAATCAGTAGTACATAATAATAAATGACAATCAATTAACAAAGCTATAATGAGAATGATATTATAGTTATACCAGTAATAATAATAATTAATTTGTAGTACATAATAATAAATAATAATTATGAATTAAAAACCATAACGACAAGATTAATATAATGTTACCAATATTAATAATAAGTAATTAATTGTAAAAAATAATAAACTAATAAAAATATAACAATGACATTAATATAATTATATCGATAATAATAATGATAAATCTTTAGTACATAATAACAAATAGTAATCAACTAATAATACATTAATGCTAATACATTAATACTAATTAATAATACTAATAATAATACTAATTAATAATACATTAATACTAATACATTAAGGATATTAATAAGTTTTATAAGAGAACAAATGTGTATTTTATATAATTGGATCAAAAATAGCACAAGTGAGGTAACCCACATTAAAGTAACATAGAGCTTACCTCACTTGTGCTATTTTCGACCCAATTAATGTTTTTAAATGTTAGTTGAGTCCATAACTAAATATTAATTATTAATAATTTTTTATATATAAGTAATTAATTTCACAAAACATTAACTTATTAAATCGTATACGAGTTTAACACAACATTCAATACCAATATATACAATTCAATACGCAATGTTTTGTATTGCATTACCTTATACTGTTTCAAATTTCCTGTGAATTATTATTTTTATTTCGTGGTATCTCTAAGATTCTGAACGATATTTAGTGTTCAAAAATTGAATAATAATTTCCTTATAATAATTAAATTAAGTTAAACATATTTAATTCGCGTTTATATTTGTTGGTTTTCATATAGGTTTACTGTTGAAGAAAGTAAATAATCTTGAAATGGTTCTAAATATTGGAGATCTTCATAAAAACTAGGAAACCTAGAAATAAAAACTTCAAATCTAAAGTATTAACGAAGCTGTAGCCAAGGTAGCGTCGCCGACGTTGTCATAGCAACACAGCGTTTCTATGGAGACCGTTTGTTTAAACAGCTGTAAATTGAAAATGATTGTTAATGATTGGAAAATAAGTTATTGGAATATTAATTAAACTATTTTTGTTATAGTATATAATACCATACAAAGTAGAATTTCTCTCCACACTGTTACCCTTTCGTTTTTCTTCTTTTAGAAATACTAATTGAGGTCATGCAAGCATCCACCTGGATAAAGTTCATGCACAGATCAACTGTTGATCTGTGGTTCATGCTTGAATAATGCATATGCCAATGTTCTACACGCAAGATATGTTTAAAGGTGCTTATCTTCTTCATTGTTTCATCCATACGTAGTCATGGCAAACCAGTGATCGTTTATTACTAAATCATCTCGAATGATGGGCTGAACAAACTAGGTAAAAATTACATTAACAAAATAAAAATATTGTTATTATTTCATTATAACATACTTATTTCTGAATAACAAAATTCCTCGTAGCAGCATTATCATATACGTCCGCGCATGTAAGTGATTGGTACAATAATACTAGGCGTTTTATGTTAGTTTACCATACAAGCAATGTCTATAAAGAGAGATATAACAAAAGCTAGAAGCAGGGAGCATACCCTGGTTATGTTAGATGCAAAATTGACTAAAAACACGCACTTTTGTTAAATTATCTCTTAAACCATATTTACAATTAGGTATGTAACAAGACGACATGGCAGGAACAAAAATTTCTCACGCGAAGGGAGGGGGGACTTGTTACATTCATACATATGACACAAATATCTGACGCAAGGAGGAGGGTGGGCTTGTTGGATTCATGTATATGACAGAAATAGCTAACGCGAGGGAGAAGGGCTTATTACTTTGATTATATGACAAACATAGCTGACGGACATGATGATATAATTAGTTAATCTTAATACAAGAGACGTCATGTAGGAAAAATAGTTAACATTATCTGTGGGTTACGGTTGATATTCTCATCACATTTTAGTTATTTATTTCCTTTTTAGGGTTCTTGTAATTTTGTTCCGGTTGTAGTAACAATTGTTGAGAGGAGGTTATTTTTATTTTAAACTTCTTTATGATTTAATAATTAACTAAAAGCATTTTACTTTACACTTTATTTATAGTTTTAAAATCGCTCTTACGAAAAAATTGATATATAAATTATAGCGAATTTGTTCATTTTTTTAAATTATACCTATAAATTATACCATAAAAAATATAAATTTAAAAGTTTATTAAAATTTCCATACATTTAATAATTTGTAAAGACACTATACAGCAAAGTCATGTGTGTGTGTGTCTTTCTGTCTGTACCACGATAACTAAAGATCAAACAGCCCAGAGTTGGAATTTTTGGGTGGTTCCTGGAATGAACAAGGGCTGCAAATAGTTACAACCACCTGTGGAATGAATAGTGTTTGTTTGAATAAACTTCCATTGCAACCTGGACAAAATAGTATTATTGAATGGCACTGTATTTTCACGAAAGTGTTTCATATCATTCATTGTGAAATCGAGTGCTAGCGTGAGATAAACGTTTTTAAAACGAACTTTAATGTGAAGTTATTTTGCATTTGTATTTGTGACAAAACTATTAAGAAAATTTTTAGTTGGTGTAACTTTCGTATCCACTGTTTTTATACCAGAAAAGACTTTTACATCAAAGACAAATATTTTGCACTCAAAATATCTTTACACAGCTGTAAAATAGTTTGATTTGTTTTGTAAATTTAATTTCTTATAAGTATTTAGGAAACAGCCACCATGAAGGTTATGCCCTGTTAGTCTACTATAAACATGATTTAAGTTGTATTGTAATGTTTCAATGGTTTACAGTCGAATGCAGATGCGGATACGTATTTGTCTAGTCAAAACTACGGATATGTCGATCCACAGATGCATATCGAGTTGATTTACACATCCATGCCTCATTGACTGTGGTAAAAATTGAATCAGTCGTTCGATTTTTCGGCATTGTGCCAAAAAAAATTATATTTTAAAGTGTATTTAAGTTTTTGTTTCATAAGAAATAAATACATTTCACTTAATTGCGAAGTTATTTTGAAATAAAACAACTATAAACAGATTACCAACCTTGGGATAAATGCATGGTGTTCATAAAAATAATCGTCTGGTAAATTTTTTTACCACAGTCAACGAGGCACGGATGCGTAAACCAGCTCGATATGCATCTGTGGTTTTGACTAGACAAATACGTATCCGCATCTTCATCCGACTGTAACCGTTGAAACATTACAATACAACTTAAATCATGTTTAAGTTTATTATAAAGAATTGGTCAAACTTTCATTTGTTTTAGCTTATTTACAAAATTATAGAAAAATAAAAGAATTTTATTATTTCTGAACCTAAATTTGGGAAAAAATAATTTTATAAAAATGTCCATTATGATCATTCATGAATGAGAATTCATTTATCAAATTAAATTTACAAAAAGAAATAAAATTGTTTTACAGCTGTGAAGTTCTTACTTATTTTGTAAATTGAATAGATCCGTCCTTCAAGTTTAGATCCACCCTACAAGGTCTTAAGTTTTTAAAATTATGGTTCTGTTGATCGTTAGAAATGTAGTCATAATTAGGGAACTGGCAATGGCATCCCATTCAGACCTTTATTTATTTTTAATTCACTTTATTGAATACAAAAGTTCTTCTCATGAAACTATGTATTCTTTAAGGTTCCTACTTTAATTTCAACTAACAACAGATAGAGTACTGATCCATTTAAAAAGCAATTTAAAAAGTGTTATCCACTATGTAAGGTGACATTTTCTTGATAGCCAACACACAAGTTTTCATCCATCTTATTCCTCCACATATAGTGTTCATGAACTATTATAACGGATTTAATTTAAGCATTTTCTTATCTTTAACAGCTTAAGATTATGTACTTAAGTGCATGACTACCAAACATTCAAATGTTCGGGTTTTTCCTTGTGTGGCTTAGTTTGTCAGCACTTCCCTGGTTTATAGTTAGCCCTCAATGAACCAGGCTATCAGTGTAAATCCAATTTCCTTTATTATGAAGTTTTATGGTCTGTATAGTTTTTTATGCATGCATATAATGCAGCATCAATATTCGAATTAAAGCTAAATAATGATATTGAGTGGAAAATGAAAGCACTGCACAAGCAGAATTTAAATTTATATCACATTTTATTATTCTATTGCCTACAGGGAACCCAAGCACTGATCACAAGCAGAACAAGTTATAGCAAAACGTTTCCATTTCAAAGTATTTATCTAAAAAAAATTGAAAAATTTAGAAATTGAGGAAAACAATTTCGAAAAGTCAAAGTTGGTGTTTTGGTTAATTTATACTAAAGTTCATTATTTAATTTATTCAAAGACAGAAAACATTAAAAGAAAAGAATCCAAATAATGATAATAATCATTGGAGCAAGAATCTAATTTAAAAGAAGCGGTCACCAGCCACTTAAAACATGTCTCTCGACTCCAATAAACCGGAAGTAAGATTTGGCAGACAATAAATCAACTATTCCAATAGGCCTATATTATCCATCACCTAAAATGACTTCCAATGTCATAGTGACAATAATAAAATACATATTATGCTTACATGAATCCATTAAGCCAAGGTTACTCACGATGTTTATGCTCTGACATTAATGTTATGATCTAACTTAAATGTTTAAACACATCAACCCTTCAAAGTTATTTTCAATATATCTTAGTCCTTAGGGCAATAAATATTCATGCACTACAGGATTAACCTTAATCTTGTTGGTAATATAGCATAACAGTAATGTCATACATCGTTTTGCAATTTGGCTTAGGTTTATTATTTTATAATACATATACAAAATATTTGTATATTTATATACAACCAATAACTTAAGTTGAAAAAAACAACCCAGAAAGAATTATATTGATACATTTTAGTTTATTTTAAGCATTTTGAAGATATTATATATTAAGGATAGGAAAATATTGAACAGTTTATTGTGGATATTTTAAACCATAAAATGTACAAAATTAAAAGAATTGATACAAAATATCCACAAAAACTGATGAATAAATGAAATGAATTTTTTTACCTCAAATGGCTCAAACTTCTCCAATTTTCAATGAACATTTAATGATTGAATATGTTAGGTTAGGTATGGTGAGTATTATCTTTAAAAATAGTTCAAAAACTAGGTAATGCATTGAAGTTTAACATTCAAGCTTATACTGTAGTGAGGGTACTATGAATATTTTGGTAAATAATGATCATGTTTAATAAGTAAAGTTTTTGAGTCAATGAACACTTCAAATCATAAATTAATGAGAAACCAAGTAAAAAGAATTATTATTCTTCCCTGAAATATAGAATTATATTTAAATTTGAATAAAATATATTTTAGTCTATAATATCTGGCACCAGAATCGGTTAGACTAATTGGAGGTAATTGCTTAATCATTAATAAATAAATTGTAATGCATTTAAGCTGTACACAAATTTATAATCAATATTAGGATTGCTTTACACTTTCAATTTCACATTATAGAATACATTTCTTTTCTATAATATAAAATGGAAGCTATATTAAATATATCCATAGGTTAAAAATATAAGAACGTTCTATAAAGACTTTACAGATCAGTTTATTATAAAGAATTGGTCAAACTTTCATTTGTTTTAGCTTATTTACAAAATTATAGAAAAATAAAAGAATTTTATTATTTCTGAACCTAAATTTGGGAAAAAATAATTTTATAAAAATGTCCATTATGATCATTCATGAATGAGAATTAATTTAACAAATTGGATGAATTAATTTGTGTGGAAATCGAGCTTCAAAACATTATTCTAAACACATTATTACAAGGCACATCTAGCATCAAGAGGCTGCATAATTCTTTACTCACTTTAGGCCCATAAAATTAAGTATTGACCATATCTAAATTAGCTCAAATAATATTAATGCTTACAAAATACTAAGACATTAAAAATCTATTTTTTAAACCAATAAAATGTTTCAAAAATCAAAATTTTCTTTTGGAAGTCCAAGTTAAAACCGGTGCAATATACTGAAAACACTTGACTAACTTTTATGTATAAGATAGTCAAAATTTAAATTAAATTGACTAGCATTTGTCAACAATGCACACTTTTTATACTCCGTCAACTTTCTTGTGATTCAATTTAAATTGTATCACATTGGAACAATTTTATACGATTTTGATTGAATAAACAAAGTTTGCACTTTGATGATGATGTTAATTTTGACTATCTTAGACATAAATGTTAGTCAAGTGTTTTCAGTGTATACTTAAAAAAATCAAAGTTTTAGATTAAAAAGACCTCTGAAATGATTTTCAATTTTTTATTTTAATGAATTTTAAATAATATGCAAATTAAATGAAAACCTTTTAAACATTGTGTCAAAAGTTTTGAAAATCATTAAAAAAATGGATGCGTCGGCTTTTAATAAATTATTACAAAGTGATGATATTTGAATATTTTTAGTGCAATCTATAAGTTTATATTTGGTGCTAATTTAATATCTGGAAGCTTATTAATCTATTGTAATGCAAGGCATTGGTTTTTAAGTACAGACATGACTGTATGTTGGCGGTATTTTGAAGCTATATACATAATGTTGTATAAAATTAATTTGGTACAAAATTATATAGAATGTTTTCGAGATTAGAATCTATATTTATTTTAATCGAGAGTTGACATGGATGGCATATTTGCGTCTAGCTAGTATTGAAAAGTTAGGTGAGAAAAACATTTATTAGAAATATTAAGTCAGAGATAAAATTCTTTAGTCTTAATAAATATTTAGAAACATTTTTAATTATAATCCATAAGCTTTAACTTAATTTGGATAATATTTTACTTTTGAAAAACATTTCATTTACATTCATAGCTTTATTTGCAAAAGTTTTTTGCTGTATAAAAATTGATCTAAAATATTTTTTACACAAATCACATTTTTATATAACAAATATTTTGAATTAATCAATTGTAATTATTTTAATTTATATATTATTTGTTTAACACAATATAAAATTATTTTACTATTTTATGTCTGACATATTGAGTTATTTTTGTAAATCTGTAGAAAACGAAAGATTATAAATAAACAAATAATATAAATAATAAAATAAACATCAGACATCCCAGTATTGGAAAATGTAAATAAAATATTAAGAAGACACAACAAAGTAACAATGAATGGTCAATATGTAATAATAACAATAAAAAACTTAACAACTTTGCAAATTTTCATTAATTCCATCACTTCACCGTGAACATTATCGATATTTACAATGTTCGTAATAAAATTAAAGATGAAAACAAACACTTAATTGAATATTTTTTTGTTAAATTTAAATATGTTAAATAAATTTTGTTTTATTATAACGTTTCTCAGTTTTTTCAAAGACTTTTCATCAAAAATGTAAAAACGAATTACTCAAAATTTTTGAGTCTAAAATTTATTACAACCAAAGTTAATAAATCTAAAATTTAATTTTCTAAATTTTTGGACAGTCTAAAATGTATTACAACCAATATTAATAAACCCAATATAAAACTCTGCGAAATTTTTAAACAGTTTAAAATGTATTACAACTAATAAATCCAACATAACATTTTTTGGACAGTCTAAAATGTAATACAACCAATATTAATAAATCCAAAATAAAATATTGTAAACTTTTTGAACAATCTAAAATGTAATACAACCAATATCAATAAATCCAAAATATTTTTTTTAAATTTGAATAGTTTAAAATGTAATACAACCAAATCTAATCAATCATAACTTATAACTACTAATGGGGTTAAAACCAATGTTAAAATAAAGACACGTTTCACAGTTTGCAGAAGTCTTTAAATTATTAATGTATTTTTATAAAATTATTCATTATTCTTGAAAAAGCTATTTTGAAAGTTTTTATGATTTTATGAAATTCAACTTAAAACTAACAACAACCGAGGTGTCTAAAAAGCTAAAGTTAGAATTCGGATGTTCTTAGAAAATAATGATTTCAACTTAATTCTAATAATCTATTAATGACTAGTTTCCAAAATTTAGTTTGTGTATTATTATTTCGAGAATAAAAACATCAAAATAAATAATTTCATCTAAAAATTTTGTAATAAATTGAAATAAATAAATTATTTTTTAAGACATCAATTAGTAATTAGGAAAAGTATGTTCATTAGTTCCAAATCTGGATAATTTATATCAAATTTGTAAACGGATATTGTACGTCAATGGATTTAATCAATAGCAATGCAGTATTCAATCAAGATAGATTTGAAGAACAAAAAAACATACAACCTACAGATTGATTTACTCAAAGCTGCCAACGAACTTTATAACATTGAATATAGCTGAACTTTCAAAAAGATGCTCTTTAGAAAAAAAACCCTTAGGAATATTTTTTAAAAAATGAAATGGCAGTGATTATATGATATACGATATTTATTGTATTTATCAAAAATGGAATAGTTTATAATAATTTAAACCATTTTCATTAATTAGTTTAAATAATTATAATTCATAACCTTAAGGAGAACTAGGTTTTGGATATATAAATTCATAATTTTTAATTAGTCTTTAAAATCTTCTAAATCAAAGCAAAAATACGAAGAAAATATAATTGTTTACAATAAAGTTTTTGTCAACCAAATATCATAAATTAAAGTATCAAACTAATTGTAATTATACTTATATTATATTACAATATTTAATCATTCATAAAATAGAAATATATATCTATATATATATTTACAATAATTTGCATAACTGATTTTTACTTTATCTCAACTTGTTCTATCATGCTTGGAGAAATATTTTTTAGAATTAACCTTTCATCAATAAGAATTTCATTTATAAATTATGCATAAAAATTTTGAACCGTACGACATATAATTTATTTAAATAATGCCTAATAAATTTTTAATTTTTTTAAATTGATTTTTGCAACAACAAGAACTCGAAAAATTAAACCGAGGTAATTATACAATTAATATTCTTTAGGCCTTAATTAAAAGAGGTATATATATTATTAGCACAAATGGTTCTTTAATAGGTAGATGTTACGAAATTTTCATAGTTGCGATGTATGAACAAAGGCCATAACCGAATAATCTAAAAGTTCTAGAACATTCTAACTCTCCTCTTCAAGTCGTTCCTTTTCCACTCCGAGAGTCTGTAAAAGTCCATTCTGGTCATGTGGAAAACCATTTCAAAATCTGCGTCCGATAGATGTCTCTGTTGACAAAAAATATCATAATTAAAAATAAAACTATGAGAGAAAATATTTTTTCAATTATTATTTTGAGTCAAAAATTGAAATGATCTTTTCCAGTTTATATATACACGAGTGTTTATCAAATAGTTTGAATTGGTTGTTAAGAATTGCGATTTTTCTTTTCAAACCCAACATTTGTTTGCATGGTTATTAAAATATTTGGGCCCAAAACTATTCCTTTAGCCATAAATTTAATTATTGAACACCATGAAAATTCGAGCATCCTCTCACCTCTAAATGACAACGATCAACATCATTGGGCAGACGATAATTGTTGGTGAACAACAGATGCGCCGGATAGATCTTTGGCGGCTCTGAAGCCATGTGGTGCATGTTGGGCAGTGAACGTCTCAGGTGCGGAGAGTAGGAATATCCTCTCAAGCCACTGCTGTAAGTGGCAGAGGCGCACAGCTCGGCATTTTGCTGAAAAAATAGTCGACAATTGTAAGAACTTTTTCTTGAGTGTCACAGAATTTGATTTTTCTTACACTGTTTCTAAATAAAATTGACTTCATGAACAACAAGACATTTAGTATGTAAATAATATCCTGATTAGTACTACAAAATATGGATCATAACTTATAATTTTTATTTTAAACGTTTAACATCATGAATTTAAATTGGTTGTTATCTTTATTTTTTATTTTTTTATTATTGTAACAAAGAAAAATAATAAATATTTTTCGTTTTTGTCTGGGTGAAACAACACATAAAACTTTCTCTGTTAATTAAATAAGTAAATTATAAATACATAAATTAAATAAACACAAACATTATTAAAACTTCACAAGATGCCAAGAAAGTGAAAGATACACTAAATGAAAATAAAGATGTTTAAATTGAGTTGCCATCTAATTAGGAAAAAACTTGTCTTGTGATTGGTGACAACCCCATCAAACAAATTCTGAGGGGACCACTAATTTGAGATTTGGTTCCTCCCGCCTATATTCTCATGCGGGATCAGAGCAATGCTTTAGAGCTATGTTTGCCACATGTGCCATATTTGATTAGACTAGGTGGAACCCTAAAGTATTGGCCTGTGTGGAATTCCCATTGTGTTTTAGTGGTATTGAATACTCTTTCAGGATATAGTCTAAGCTTCATATGAAAGATTTTTAATAGTATTAAAGAAATGAATTTATTACTCACCAAAGCATTTCGATCTGCTTCCGTTAATGAACCAGCTGAAACTGTAAAACAATCAGATGATTTCATTTGGTTTTTAAGTTTTTAATATTTAAAGTAAAAAAATCTAATGTTATTTTCATAAGTTAGTTTGGCTTTATATATAATTCTGAACAATATTGTCCAGAATAAATTTTTGATTATTTACTTTTTGTTTCCATCTATTTTATCATTGACAAGCATTATAGTCAACAAAAAGATTTTAACATTTATATATTTTTTATTAAATAAAAAAAGTTCATTGAAACGTACCATCGGAGCGAGCACTACTGAACTCGGTGCTGTGCGTTTTCTCGCCAAGTCCGGCAAAATTGTAGTCTCCCTAAAATGTTTTAATTTTTAACTTATTACGAAAAATAAAAATTATTCCACATCTAAATTAATTATTCAATTAATCAATACAAGTTATTTAAATTTTGTAGAAAATAAAAATTTGATATATATAGATCAGTATGTTAATGAAAATAAATGAACATTTATCGAATTGTTATAAAATATTGTTTCAATTTCATAAAAAAAATAGTATTTTACTCAACAAAATAATTTTCTCAATTTAGATGGAAGACTGAACTATAAAAATAAAACCTGGAATTTATCTTAATGCAAATTCATGACATTTTGAATGAAAACAGTGAATAGCTCCAAGATAGGAACATTTTAAAAGAGAAATCGAAAGGTAATTTATGTTTACAAGTACTACAATATTGCAAGCCACTCAACATTGCTCCGGTTTTTTGGTAGAAAATAAATCTGTTTTTTGTTTTCAATTAAAATTTAAAGATTTCAATGACATAATTTTTATTATTGGAAAATTCACGTGCTTTCAATTGTATTGTTCTCCTACCCATGTTTTTAGGGTATATTTTCTAATTACATTCTTAATGTTAATAATGGTGTATGGTAATACTTATTATATATTAACGAAGTAATCCAAATTGAACATCTTGTGTCTATAATGTTAAAAACTAAGTTTATATTATGATATACAGATGATAAAATAAATATTCAATTGGAAGACAATGAAGAATAAGAAACATTTTCGATGGTTTAAATCTGGTGTAAGAAATCATGATCTTTGGACTTGGGACATTGAATACTCACGTGTAAGGCTGAATAAGATCCAAGTCCTTGTTTGTAGTAGGTCGTTCGGGGAGAGAACCCGTAACCCGGCTTAGGAGGTTGCCGGAGAGAGCTCACAACTGTGCCATTAACAAAAGCAATTAACTTATCATCTATCTACAGCCGCTTTCCTATTTTGTTCACTAATTAAGCTTATTTAGAGTGACATTTGTCCATATTAGAATACTACAATGATCTGTTATGTTAGATCATTCAAGTATAAAACATTTAAATCTTTTTTATATATTAACATTAATACAGTGTATGAATCCTATGAGACAGCAGTGTTTTATAAATGTATTTAACCGCGTTTCTAGTATGGACAATGTGACGAGCTAGTCAGCTTGAATACGCAAACGACAATAGTGTCCGGCAAATAAATGTTCAAAAAATGACATCCTACTCACAATACACCCGGCTGGTCCGCCATTGCGTCCGGCTGCTGGAAGAGTCGATGATTTGAGCCCATAGCCAGGTTTTGGCTCGCCTCTTAAGGCTGACACAACTACAGCGTCAACATATTTTGAGAACACGGCATTCCGTGGCAGGAAAATATGTTGACATTGCCAGAAAAGTTATTCAAATGCCAATTTTTTATATAAATCGATGGAGTAAGTTAATTTACAGTTATGACAATTTGAACAAATTTTGTGTATTTACAATTATTATGCAATGTGATTGTTAATTTAATAAGTTTAGTATCGAATTAATAATTTATTGATTTTATTATAAAAAAAAGTAAAAGTATTATAATTATTAAGATTTATATAAGAGGTGTTACAACATTGAATTGGTGATGTGTTTGGTAATCTCAGCGGCAAATGTACACATAAATTGAAGGTTGAATTCGGTAGTGGTGGTGGTAGTAGTAGTAGTAGTAGTAGTAGTAGAATTGTAACCCGATGCAGGCAGAAGCAGGCAATCAAACACAGGACAAACCGGAGAAAATAAAAAAAATAAAAAAAATAATCAAATCAATTATCTAATAAGAATAAACAATTAAGTAAATTTCAAATTCAAAAAGTAAACTAAAATTCAATGATAAGGATCTGTTAACATCATAGGTCTAAGTTTTTTGACTAATATATTAATCTATATTATTGTAGAAAGTAACTTCAAAAATTGCAAAACTATTTTTTCATCCAAATTCGAGATTGCCAAAATTTGATTAACAATAAATATATTAAAAAAAATAATAGATAATATTAATGACTTAGAATTTTAGGGTCATTTAATATAATTGACATATTTATCTTAAACATTTAACATTATCAAGATTTTAAAATAACCATCCTTAAATTTTTGTTCTTTTTCAGAAACTTTTGAATCGATTAAGCTAAAATAGTTATGACTTATTGCAAAGTTTAAATATAAAATTATTTTCTAACATTAATTATCGTTGAATTTTTGACTAAAACGAGTACAATTATTTTTATCAAAAAATAGTTTGGCATACAATTTATAAAAGGGAAAAACAATTTGTTTTTTAAAAAAAGAAGTAAAATTGACCAATATAATTTTTTTTAATATAAAATCAAAATGATGTATAAAATAAAACTTTATTAAAACTATGCAAAGATTTGATTTACTGTTAATACAAACAACAACAAAACATTTATCTTATTTATTTATTTATTAGGATGTTTATTTATTTATGAAGGTTGAACCTAAGTTTGGTGCAACAATCAAACACAGAAACACGAACATTAGACGAGGGTGTGTCGTGATGGACTTTATTTCCACATTTTTGTATGGTTTAATAATATTACATTTTAAAAAACTGGTCTTGAAAACTTTAAATAAATTATACCATTCAATTATTGAACATCTGAGATGAAAATGGTTTGTTTGTATTTTTTTTTTATTATAGAATATTATACAGCACATTAGCTACAATGGCAAAGAGCGCTGTCGCCAACGGCATCTGGTGTTCCCAGACGGTCACCCATCCAAGTACTAACCAGACCCAACGTTGCAAAAAATATGTTGCAACATGTTTATTATAAAATCCTCCAAAAGTGGATTAGTGGTGACTAAAGTCATTTGATATGAATTAATGTTTAATTTTCGTTTTCACAGAATTTCTCATAAAAAATTTTTTTGTTACCAATGATTCTATTTAAGGTCTAAACCCCTGAATGATTACTTTCATGAAAACTAAACTATTTTAAAATTTAAATTTTAAATAATATTTTAAACTATTCTAGAACTGGAAATTAAAACCACATTTTAAACTATTTTAATTTTTTTTAAATTTCAATTTAGAAGAATTTTTTAAACTATTTTAAAATTATAAATTAAAACAACATTTTAAACTATTTAAAAAAAATTAAATTTAAAAGAACCTTTTAAACTATTTTATTTTCAAATTTCAATTTAAATTAACCTTTTACCCTATTTTAAAACTAAAAATTAAAACAACCTTTTAAGCTGTTTCAATTTTTTTTTAGAATTTAATTTTAAAAGAGTTTTTTAAACTATTTTAGTTGAAAACTATAAATTAAAACAACACTTTAAACTATATTAAACTTTTTTTATTAATTTTAATTTAAAATAACCTCTTAACTTATTTTAAGACTATAAATTAACTATTTTAAACTTTTTAAACTATTTTAATTTAAAATTATAAATTAAAACATTTTAAGCTTATTTTAAACTTTTTTTTAAAATTTTAATTTAAAATAACCTTTTAACATATTTTAAAACTAGAGATTAAAACAACCTTTTAAATTATTTTTAAAAATTTTCAATTTTAACTTAGAAGGACCTTTCAAAATATTCTAAAACTATTAATTGAAACAAACTTTTAAACCAGTTTAAACTTTTTTTAAATTTTAATTCAAAAGAACTTTTTAAACTATTTTAATTTAAAACTATAAATTAAAACGACTTTTTAAACTATTTTAAACTTTTTTTAAATTTTAGTTTAAAAGAACTTTTCAACCTCTTTTAAAACTAGAATTTAAAACAACCTTTAATACTACTGTATTTTGAATTTGTTTTAAATTTTTAACTTAAAAATTTTTTTTAAACTATTTTAGAAATTGATTTAAAAACAACAAAAATGTTGCTGCATCGTACAAAATTTTAAATATTTGTAGGACTGAGAGGCAAATAAAAACACTTTGTCTCTCATCACTCCAGGTGTTGTCGAGTCAATGTTAGAATCTTTTTCAAGAAAAAATAACCATACGATCACCCATGCTTATGAACTTTGAAAAATAGATGAATACATACGTACGTACATTCAAACATACATACGTACATTCAAACATACATACGTACATTCAAACATACATATGTACATTCAAACATACATACGTACGTACATTGAAACATACGTACGTACGTACATTAAAACTTACGTACGTACATTCAAACATACATATGTACATTCAAACATACATATGTACATTCAAACATACATATGTACATTCAAACATACATACATAAATATACAAGTGTTATGAATCACAACATTATCTTATCAATGTTAATCTTTTCTTATCATTTAAAAAACGCATTATCTTCTTAGAAGATTTTGGAAAAATGATTTAAAACGACTCATACTTTATAAGTCTTATATATTAATTTATATTCATAAATTCATTTTTATGTTTAATAATAAAACAAAAACTATTCATGATTTCGAAATTACTATTTCATTGTCAAATATTTTAAAATTATTTAATTATACAGATTAATTACTTTTACGGCGACTAATAAAAACCTTTGAAAATTTAATGGATTTAAGAAAATGGCCAAACGGGTCCATAAACTAAAAAATATAAACCAAATTTTTATGTAGCCTGTATCCAAACATTAAATTCCAGAAATGTTTTATAGGTTACATAAACTTGAAATCTCAAAATAAAAACTTTATGGATGTAATTTATTTAAATAAAACCTGTTACATAAAAATAACAATAAACAGTTC
>JARUHE010312706.1:0-11920 GCA_031471125.1 Archaeomysis grebnitzkii | reverse complement strand
GGGATCTGTGGGAGCACCCGAGGGAAGTTGTGGAGTTTCTGGAGACCTGGGAGAGGAGGATGGTTCCAGAGGGGGCGTAGGCTCTGTGACCTCGAATCTGATGCAGAATCGGGGGTGGGCGAGTCAACAACAACAGTAAAGTCAATATGGGCCAGATCCAACTGCAAATTTGGTCGAGTTCCGTGCCGGTCTATATTTTTGCCAGAATAGAACTGTACTTGGACATTCAGCCAGTTTTGAGCCATACTTATACCAGATCAGCCATGTTGAAGCCAGTATCAATCCATCTCAGCCAGCTTGCAAACAGTGTTGGGCCTACTTTGGGGCAGTTTGTCGTATATCACCAAATCATCTGCATATAGTGAGCCTCTGCACTCCTATGTGTGGGGGGGGGGGATAGATATAGAATTTGATTTATGTCATTATGAAGCATGTAGTATTAGACTTGACTTAGAATTTATGGGTCTATTTCGGATAACTACTTGTATACCTATATCCATTCTTGTTCCACAATTTATATAGTCTGTTTTTAAATGAATTGACTGATTCGGCTTCTACCACACTCTCATTCCATACATTCACTACCCTCTGGGAGAAGAATTATCTCCTGCTATTAACCCTAACACTAGGACTCCTGCATGTTAGTTGAACATGGTTTAGTTTATTCTTACTAATATTATTTGTCTTTTCTGAAAACAGTTGTCAACAAAATGAAGCTTTCTACCTGTAATTCTAGCATTGGCTATAGTTATAATAATAAAATCTCTCTTTACCATGTCAAAGGCTTTCTCAATATCAAAGATCATCATCATCAATGGAATAAAAAACAATGTAATTTTTATTCATTTAATTGTATATATAAGAGTACATGTGTTTGTATATGCATGTGCATGTTTTTATCATAAGATTAATATTTATGGACTAGGTAGTCAAATTATTTTTAAAAAAACACATTTGTATAATATTGAGCAAAATTATCAAAACAAACTTAATTAAAATAAAATACGAAATATTAAAAAAATTGTAAATTTGAAAGTTTATTTATTTACCAATACAGAACTACGAAAATTGATTTTCTGAATAAGTTTATTAAAATCAAAATAGATATGTTCGAATTGAAAAATTACGAAAAACTAAAAATGTTTGTTAAGAAAAACGGTACAATTTTTCTTATTAAAAACAAAATGACCATTAAATCAAAAATATTTTTGTACTTTTTATAATTATAAAGATTGACACCAGTTTTCAAAACAAACATCTATAAAAATTAAAATTATTATAAATGCTTTTTCACTTGGATCATAACTACATATTAACAGTTAAGAACATGTTTTAAAATTTTAAGTACAATAATTTTAATAGTTTACACACATTTTAGTATAAACATCACACCTTAAAATTTCATCTATTTATTATCATGACAGAGCACTACAACTTTGAATATACTACCATAGATTAAAGATGTATAGATGCACCACTCAATGTTATAAGTTTGGACCCAAACAAGCAGTTTTTCAAGATATTTACAATAGAAGCCTACAAATCAATAACAAGACAATATTTTGTAATGAAATATATTCAATATTGTAAATCAAATGTTTATATGTGATTATATAATATATAAGTTTTATAAACAAAGTAACATTTAAAATATAAGTATTAAATGATTTAATGAAGAAACAATTCTCCCCAAGAATGAAAAAACCCTATTTAAATCACATATATAAATACATTATTTTTAAGTATCTGGCACCATTTTGTGGCAGTGTGTGGCAAATTAAAGGTCCAAAACGTTCAATTCAAAATGCTTAAGTTGAGCTATACGTCTTTGATCTATGATAATACCATGTCTAAGAAACAAAATATAATGTTACTTATTTTTAAATGCAAACATTTTTTTTAAACAGAATTGAAAACTTCTAATATAAAAAGAAAGTAAAAAAACATGAAACAGATCAAACTTCCATTTTTTATATACATAATCAAAGTACATTTTTATAAAAACAATTTTACATTAAATACAAATTTATAAAGAAATTGGAAAATGATTTTGATAACCATAGTTTTAAGGTCGGCAAGTAAATACTCATAGGAGTCGACAAGGCAAGAAATATTCATAACAGAACGTTTTTTAAAATAATATTTGTTATTGAGTTAAATTTATGGGATATCTTAATACCAGGAACAATTGAAAAATCATTTATATTATGTAACCTTCGAAAAAAACCGTTGCAATGAAAAAAATATATATTTAAATAAATGGACCTATGTTCAGTGCTGCTCTCTGGGAGGTAATAGCACAACAAACTGTTGGAGTGGCATAACTGAAGTAAGGATGTAAGAAATAATAAATTTTACAGTTTATGATTCGTTTTTGTCAGAAGAATAATCTAATTTAATTTTTGGTACACAGCTTTATTTTCCTGCAATAATTTTCACATGCAATATGTAAAAATAAAGATAAGATCTTTTTATTAATGATTAAATAAACTGTTCACACTGCCTCTATGTTTTTTTTACTATACCACAAATTTTTTAGAAGATTTTCACCAAATTAGCAATGTTTTTCAAGTTACTAGTGTTGCACAAAATCAGCCTTCACAAATTTCGGTGCACTTTTCTGTTGTATTAGATACCAATTAAGAGAAAAAACAACTTTCGGTGCACTTTTCTGTTGTATTAGATACCAATTAAGAGAAAAAACAACTTTCGGTGAACTTTTCTGTTGTATTAGATACCAATTAAGAGAAAAAACAACTTTCGGTGAACTTTTCTGTTGTGTTAGATACCAATTAAGAGAAAAAACAAATTTCGGTGCACTTTTCTGTTGTATTAGATACTCATTAAGAAAAGAAAAACAAGATCTAAATAATTTTCACTGGAATTTATTGGATTTACTTTGCAAAGTAAAAACATTCTAAACATTCTAATTTCTTTCTTTATAAAATATACACATTATATCAGCATTTGTGTCATCTGTTTACAATACAATTATCACAAAGTTTTTAGCCACATTAAATATTCAATTCACTAAACTTCTATAAGTAAAAAGTTTGAAAATAAGAAAATAGCAATCGATATGTTTCTTAATGCAAAATCACAGATCCAACTGAGATATTGTGAAGCTTATATGCAATATTTTTTCTAACATTTCATAAACTTTAGTAAAAATTTGTTATGCCAAAACTGCCATGCGATTTAAATGTCGGGTGATTATTTATTTACTAATGTACAATACAATTGTAAAATTTTAGAAATATAAATAACAAAAATACTTTTTTTTAATTCTGTTACATTGTATTTATACATGCATGATTATTGTTAAATTCTGAAAATTTGAAGCAAAATTATTAAAAAATAAAAACTTGAACCTCTTGTTGAATGCGAAATAATTAAAAAGTTATTTTTCCTCATTCTAACCTTAAATATAAAAAAGTCTGAAACTATCAAAAAATGACAAACATACAACACCTACACAACAAAACAAAAATCCTCCCAATACAAACACACTTCAAACCGCATGCCTCAAAACTCAGAAAAACTGCACAACATCCAGACCATACACTTCACTCACTGACACAACAGCTGACAAACCCAAGACACATGAAGCAAACCAGTTTTGACAACAACAATAATTATACAACCAACCTGGACACATCCCCACAACACAAGAAATTTAACTACTCACAAATACTCTCAGACTACACAAACAGCCGGCCATCAAACAAAATACTGAATACACAAGCACCAGACATAAAACAACAATGAACAAACACTTCCACATAACACTGGCACAGCTAAGGGCAAACAAATCCCTACGACTACAAGAATACATACACAAAATAGCCCAAGACACATACACTACACCAAACTGCCCGCTGTGCCAGCACCACACACACACAACACTACACACCTCTTCAATGCCTGCATGTGCAGTTGGACCTGGCCCCGGAGGCACTCTGAATGGACCCAGTGGGAGTGGCAGGGCTGCTTGCCCAATGGTCAGCCCCTCCGACGTGAGGGCTCCATCCTCTTTGTCGAGGAGGGAGTGGGGTCGACAACAACAACAACAGAAAAGTAACACCTATGTCTTAACTTCGTTTCACTCGCTCGACAAAAACCTATCAGGTGGATGGGAGGAAGAGTTGTTCAGTGCAGTCGCGTTGAAAATAGTCCTGCCCTGCCTTTTCTATGAATAACGTATTGTCATTATCTCTAAATTTTGAAATTATTTTTGGTTGAAAAGCAAAATAATTGAAAATGGAAGTTATGGATTCAGATCAAATTCAAACAGCCCACGATGGCTTTCTTTTGTTGACACCAGGTGGTGCTGAGAAACTTGTAAACAAAGACAGTGTGATTTCTTCCCTAGCTGTTGATGGGTTCATGGTTGTAAATGCAAGTGGTAAATCAAGTAAAACATTCAACATCGAGGTGGGAGAGAATTATTTTGTTGATAAAATTGTAATTACCCCCCTTCCCCCAATTAGACATCAGAGGAAATTTGGAGTGAACCATGAAGGAAGCTTGAAGAAATGAGAAAAGTTGGTTCTCTTGACACAGAAGTGCTGAAAATTGATATAAATTAAAAAAAAGACATTCTCATTTCTTTTAAAAAACAAGATTTGAATATAATTAGCAGGTTATTTGCTATAACAAAGATTGGTGAGTGGAATGTTATTGTCTCCATGATGAATGCGAGTAAATTTATTGTTGGGGTTATTCAGAGTCTGCATCCTGCCATTGATGATTCATACATTGTCAATGGACTGATAGATCTTGGAATCTCATTTGGTTTTGCGAAAAGGTTAACAAAGATGAAAAAAGGTTCTGTTGTTAAGATGCATTGTTTTAAGGTGGGGTTTATTAGCCACGTGCCGTTATCGATAGTCCGACCTTTAGATCATGTTCCCACGCAGTGCTACAACTGTCAGCATTTTGGTCATATCAGTAAGTAATGTGAAACTTGCACCCTGCATTGTTCCAAGTGTAGCGGATCTCATATGGTTGAAAATTGTTCTGTAGATATCTTAAATTGCAATGGTGACCATGCTTCCTTTTATAAAGGTTGCCTAAGTTTGTGCATGCTAAAAAGATGGAAGAATTAAGCCGAATATCTATAATTTCGTATTCTCAAGCAGTGTGGCAAATTAAAAACGGTTTGCCTGATGTTACCGCTGAGTTTTCACAGGAAGAATTGCTTCCACTTTCTCCCCATGATACATCTGATGAAGTCCAAAAGACGCAACCCAGACAGATAACTTTGAATGAAAGTAAATTGTCTAAAATTTTGTTCTTCCAGCCTCCTACTTCAAGGAGTAGTGTCGGTACACAGACTGAACCTGACAAGCCTAAAAGTGCTAATACCTTTGAGGGATTTCAAGCAGTTTCACCCTCTGCTATTAAGATCTTGGAGTTTACCTTGGAGAATCTATCTCAATTTATTATTTAGATTGTTTCTGTCACATCCATGAAATCTCACAAGATGATGCAAGTCAAAGTACAGGATGTAATAAAGTTGTTGCTTGTAGATCCCCCAAATGTGAAGAAGAGAAAGCCTGATAGTTATGGTATGGATGAACCTATTCCACTCTCTCCTGCCAGATTGAGCCAGAGGTCACCAGGTAAGATAAATTCCCGAAGTTTGCTGAATAACCTTGGTGAGTTTCAGAAGACCTTGCAGGAGATAAATCCATCAGTAGTTTTACTTACTGAAACATAGTTGAAAACAGGGGACTCCATAACTTTCCCGGAGTATCAGCATCTATGACGTGATAGATTATTCCATAGAGGGGGAGGCCTCACCTTCCTTATTCGCAGGGAGTTAGATTTTTGTGAAATTAATTTATAGCCATACCAAGGTGGAGAATTTGAGGTTTTGGGATTTGATTTAAAGCGTGATGGTGAAAATTTTAATGTTTTATTGTGCTATAACCCTCCTGGGAATTTGATGTTGCTAAAATTGATTATTATGTTCAGCAGCTACAGGATATGGTTATTTAATGTGATAATTTCAATAATAGCACTTGGGACGCTTCTGGAAGTAATTCCAAAGGGGTTTTGCTAAACAACTATGTACATGGTTCATTAAGTGTTTTAACACCATTTGGGCTGCCCACTCATATGAATCCGCCTGGAGTTGATTCGACAGATTTATTTATTGTATGTTCTTCTCTTGTTCCTAGGGTTTTCATCACGCAAGGTCCTGATACTGGTAGTGATCACTACCCGGTCTTGATGAAATTAGAGTCTGTCCCACTGTGGACCGATATAAAATCTAGAGGTCTGGGGTGTTTACGCTCCATGTATGGAAGACGTAGTTGGAGAATGTAAAGAACTTTAATTTTCCTTCCACTCATGATGTTGAACTCTATGCTCAAACATTTTTGGAATTTCTGCATGATAGTGCGAAATCATCATTTTGTCATACATCTGGCAAATACTATCACAAGTATTCCACTCCATGGTGGAATGCGGATTGTTCCAGAGCATGGGCATTTCGAAGAACGGCAAAGAGGAGACTGCGCCAAAATCACACTCATGAAAGGGTCAATGAGTATAAAAAGGCAGCTGCCTCTTTCAAGAGGACTGTTCGCCAACGTAAGAGACAAAGCTGGATAGATTATATTTCAACCTTAAATGCCCATACTGCTGGAGTTTTCTCTGCATCCTCTGATCAAGCTTTCACCTATGCCTTGGATGGATCAAAGGTGAATGGTGTAACTGGAGCTGGTGTGTTTGTTTCAACATCTGAGGTGGTGTAACGATCTCACTTCAATGGGTCCCAGCCCATTGTGGCATAGAGGGCAACGAAGTTGCGGATACATCGGTGAACAGTGCTTTAGTGTTCCCTGCGGTGACTCCTCTTGAGCTTTCCTATGTGCTTTTTACTCCCACCTGATCCAACATTGGTTAATTGAAGGCCCAAGTACTTATCTAGGGAAACACATGGTGAAGTGGGGAAGTGGATCTCCAGTAAAGTCACATTGTCGAGGAATCAAAGTTGCCGTTAACAGGCTGATGATAGGCCATAGCAGACTGAATGCCCATTTTCATCGTATCAACATGTTGGATTCTCCAAATTGCAGACACTGTGGTGTGCCTGAGAATATTTCTCATCTCTTTTTTGTTTGCCATTGCTATATAGTTATAGATGTACTTTACTGAGTTCACATTGACGTCTTTGTATTTCGAATGATGTTGCGATTGATGAACATATTCTTCTTGGTGGAGGTGATCTGTCTAGTCTACTGAAGAAAGAAATTTCTTTGACAGTTTTGAAGTTTCTTCAACATATGTAATGAAAAAAGGCAAGCTAAAGGAACCAAATTAGTTCAAGGAAGGACCTGCACTGAACAACTGAGCAACAACAAAAACTTTAGTAGAAAAAAATAAGCCTCCACATTTATTAATTTATTGATATTTAAATTAACTTCTCATAACAATCTATTGTTAATGTTTTTTCACTCTTATGACAATGATCTTTGATCACCTGTGTTTTGTAATTGTGTCACATTAGGTTTTGTCAGTAGTTGGAATATGAAGTTATATATAAAAATATAAAATTGACTCAGATTATTTTTGGTTAGTAGTTCGAATATAAAATAGTGAATGTGCTTCAAACTCACAACATACTCCATTGTGACCCGATGACAAATACATCAGAGAACCGTGGTCACCAAGGTCTTCCATGTAAAACTAGTAATCCATGAACTGAACTGTTCAAATGTTTTGTGATGATTCATTCAGTAACTTAAAAAAATAATTCTATATCTACAAACGGCAATCAAAAATGGTGTTACAAAAGGAGAAAGAAAGCATCATTTAATAAAAAAAACACTTCAGAGACTATTTATGTATAGTTCATTTTCAATCCATTCATGCACAAATAAAACAAAATATGAAAAAAAAATTTACCAAAAGATTTTTCTATGTCTACAAATCAGAAATTTAAATAAAAAATGGTGTTATAAAGTGAGAAAACATTATTTAATCAAAAAATCATATTAAAGACTATGTATACTTCAATTTCAATCCATTGATGCATAAACAAAAACAAAATATGAAAAAAAAAATTCAATCCATTGATGCATAAACCAAACCAAAATAAAAATAAGAAAAAATTGTTAAAAAAATTTCTAAGTTAATTTAATGAAAAAATGTAGATCAATAGTGACAAAATCAAATACTTATTAAAGTATTAAATGAAATTTTAATAGTATAGATGATATATAAGCATTCAAGTCATTTCCTAACACCGACGATGACAACATCGAGGATGGAGTGGGGTCGACAATAACATCGGAATTGCTACGCCCATGTAGAGCTTTGCTATGCAAGATCAACAAAAACTGTTCATTATATGACACAGGAATAAATAAATAAATGAAAACTTGAATTTTTTGTATAGTATAAACTTGAATATGAAAATGTCCATACAATTTTTGACATCTCAAGAATCATAAGTTTTTCAAAAATGTATTTTTTTAATTTTAAATATACACTTCATAACTTGAATGTTTTCAAAACAACTGCTAAGCTAATTATGGAGATGATGATAGAAAAGCAACACTTTGGTCTTGCTTCGCCTTTGCACGCTTGACAAAAATAGTCCTTTTGACATATTTAGTTGGCTATTCAACCAATGTTTCAAAATTTTTCAGCATTTGTTTAATTTTTACAAACTTTTCAACGAGACTTTAAATCATCAATATATTTTTAGCAAAATTTAAATAAAAAAGCTTATTAATTTAAAATTAGTCAAGTCACATCTACAAGAAAATCTAGAGCTGCCACATAAATGTTTTGTTACTTTTAATATTTACGTACAATTAAAAACATATCTAATGTACATTTTTAATTACTATAATTATTTAATTATATAATCACAGATAAGTATTGGCTTAAATACATTAATTTAAAGATCTATGATTTCTCTACTTCAGTCAAATAACCAATAGCAATACTATACATGCTAAATAGTTTGGATAATATTTGAAAAAAAACTCATATATTTTCATATAGTAAAAAATTAAAACCTCATTAAAACAATATAAATATCCCTATAGTAGTATAATAAATCTAAATTTACATTAAAATAATAATTAAAATATAATTAAAAAATCTAAACTTAGTTTACATACAAATTATACACATAAATTACATTTGTAGGCAATTATGCTTGTTCATATACCCCTGTGTATGTACAAATATATATTATTATGGACTAGTCTGTAGAAAATGTGCAAAAAATATATATAATCTATGCATTTAATCATTTTATAATTTAAAACACTAAATGAAAATAGTAAAACAGAATAAAAATTAAAACTTTCAATGTTTTAAATGTGTTGATTTCTTACTTGAAATATTTATTAATAACAATATAAAGCACAATGAAGTATCCAATCTAAAACTAAATAAGATTTGGAAGATTTTTGGAATTTTTTTAGCAAAACTATTATTTTCTAAAACTATACAGCACTAGAGCTACAAAGACAAACAGTGCTGCTTCATTCAGTTTTAAAAGAATAGAAATGCTACATTGCAAAATTTCTGTTCATTTTAGTACTTGAAAAGTATTTCATTTATTAATAACCAAAGCAACAGTTGAAAATGAAAGACCATTTCATTCAGGTTTCATTGGCCAGTCCAGTATTGGGATGTTTTAGTTTGTAGTTTATGTAATGTTTTCAATAATAAATATAAATGCTCTATTGAAATCTATATCTTATTCCATATATAAGCCTTGAACTAAACACACAAAGCATGATCAAGTATGCAAGTAGCTGTGGAAAAAAACAAAAACAATTATACAATGCCTGCTTCACAGATAACTTTATATCTGCATATTTAGTCAGTGGTTGAGAGTATTTGGAATTTTTACTGTGCCAACTATCTTTTAGATTTGCTTTAATTGCTTTTACAAATATTTAAGGTATTTGAGGTAATACATCATTATTAGTGGAATAAGATGTGTATGTCTAGACTATTTATAATTTTAAAAATACAACACAATTAAAACTATCATAGTAGTTTAGTTTGTAAAATTGATATTTATTAGTGTATGCATACAAGATAAGTTTGCATCAACTCATTATTTATGATTAAATGAAAAATTTATTTTTTTATTCTTTTTGACTAAACACAATTTCTATAGCTAGCATTGTGCCATAAAATATAAAGCCAATTGCCTTTGTTGCACAAGAGTAAACTTGTTTTGAATGAGTGCATGTGTATATGAAACAATGATTAAGCCTAAGAAAAAATGCTATTACAAAATAGACTGTAGACATATTAACATATCTTTGGTCGACATTGAATAATCTTGTTTGATAGATATAGATGTTGCCTCTGCAAAAAAGTTAAAATTAAAAAACTAGTAATCAAAGAACCAAATCATTCAACAGTCTCACCACCATTCAGTGAATTTACATAAAAAATTTCACAATTTTTCTATGTTTCCATACACTAATGTCAATCAAAGAGTGTTACAAAGTGAGAAAACATCATTTAATAAAACATTCACTTCAGAGATTATTTTATATACACTTTATTTCTAAACCATTGGTGTGTACATCAAACCAAAATTTAAAAATAACTTAAAATTATTTCTATTTTCCTCAACCTTTCACAAACTTCTTAATATTTAAAATATATTACAATTATTTCTACTTCCTCAACCTTTTACAAACACAGCTTAATAGCTGAAGAACTTTTTTATTGAATTTAACATGTAGAACTATAGATAACTTTTACTAAAACATACTTTATTACAGTAAACCATTACAAAAAAAACTATGCCCAAATCAACTTCTTCACATGGCAATAAAGCTATGTCCAAACTTTATTAAAATAACAATAAATTAATAAATATTATTATAATAAAAGTGTTTATTTAACCAAATAAATAAGTATATTATAATTTAAAATGAAAACAAAATTAAATAATTAGCTGATAATCTAGAAATGTTTACTTCAAAAGTTCACGCAACATTTGCAGATGCCGACGACAGAAGTGATACCTATGTAGAGCTTTGCTATGCAACAGTCAACAATAAAAAATAAATATAAAAACATTTGCTTGTGATAAATGCAAAATTTAACAAGTTTTCAACATTATAATTTGATTTAAAATATCTTCAATTATTAAATTTTAGTTTAATAATTTTAAACTATTTCAAAATCTGCAAATGAATATGCAACAACAAACTAATTAATTGAAAATTTTATCAACCAAATGAAAGTGCCATGGGTCATATAGCAAAACGACTGTTGGTTTATAAAGCAGTCCAAGTTCATAACCAAAATGCTAGAACAGTGCAGAATAAAAATGTGAAACGAATAAAATGACAACTTTATTTATAATAAATATTAAATTTCAAATTACAAGACTTACTTGGTACACACTTCTATGAACATCCACAATATCTTTGAGGAATAGTAGATTGGCCTATTTGCACAGTATCAGGCATTGGAAGTCTTTCCTAAAAGTAAAACAAAATACACATTAAAAAAGATTAATATAAAACATATAAAGTACGAGGAAACTAGTAAACGAATTAAAGCTGTGACCCAGTAAAAGTTATGAATGCAACAAAATTAATATATATATATATATATATATATATATACAGGGCTGGGGAGTCGGAGTCGGAGTCGAGGAGTCAGAGTCGGACCAATTTATAGACTTGAGGAGTCGGAGTCGGAGTCGGCAAATTTCCACCGACTCCGACTCCACCAAAAAAAAATAATAAGAAACATAGGCATCAAAGATGACTATGTCGGACAGACGCTGAAAGTGATAGTAATACCTTTAGCCAAAAGTGGATAAGGGTTAAACAGAGATTTGGGCTCAGAAACGCAGCAGTGGCAGCCTTGGACTACAGGGTAGCACTCAAGCTGTGATCGCTCAGTTAGA
>JARUHE010312695.1:0-11921 GCA_031471125.1 Archaeomysis grebnitzkii | reverse complement strand
ATGAAGTACACATGAAAAGTATCTAAAGTGAATTTTTGATAAAATGATGTTTTCTCACTTTGTAACACCATTTTTGAGTTGATATTTTTAGTTACTGAATGAATCATCGCGAGACATTTGAACCATCCGGTTCGTGGATTACTAGTTTATTGACATTTCTGATTTGGACAAAAACTTTTTTTGATAAAATATTTTTTTCATATTTTGTTTTTCTTTATGCATCAATAGATTGGAAATGAAGTATACATTAATAGTCTCCGAGCTGATTTTTTGATTAAATGATGTCTTCTCCGTTTGTAACACCATTTTTGATTGACATTTGTGGAAATAGTATTTTTAACTCGGAAATAATATTCTACATCTGGCACACTGTACATCACACTGAAACACATAACAACATAAAACAAAATTATAATTACCAACAAAAATCCTCTTCCACTCGGTTTGCAGATTTGAAAAATACTTGTAATCAATCTGCAAGGGTGCAAATACTTTTTGTTGCAAGAATAATCTGTTATTCAGTCATACCTCCTCAATTTTATAATTTTTGTTTTAATTTATTTAGGAAACCCCGTAGGGCAGATTTATATAGCTTATACTCTTGACTTTATAATAATATAGTGAGAACTGGCAACCTTTTTGTTATTGGTTTTAATATATTACTAGGTATTTTTTATTTGATTTTATCATTTTTTTCTACATTTTTTATCAAATTAACTTAAAAGCTTTTTTAAGAAATGTTTTTTTTTTTCATATTCTGTTTTCATTTATGCATCAATGGATTGGAAATGAAGTACACATGAAAAGTCTCTTAGGTGAATTTTTTATAAAATTATGTTTTCTCACTTTGTAAAACCATTTTTGATCTGATATTTTTAGAGACATTTGAACCATCTGGTTCGTGGATTACTAGTGATTTTAAATTGTTAATGTGTTTATTTTGAGAGTCGTGTAATAAATGAAATGAAGGTAGAATGAAATAAATGGATTGAAGGATACAAAAAATTAAAAAAAAGAGTTACTGAATGAATCCTTCTTCCCATGCTTTTCTAATGCATTCCAATTCGCCCATAAACCTTTTCCATGATCTTAGAGGCAGTTTTAAATAAACTTTCTAAAACATTCTCTATATTAGGAAAATATTTGATCATCATATTTTTTTTAGTTCTATAAATGTTTGTCTTTTAATAATTTAATATAGATACTCTTCAAACATATTCTAACATTTTTTTTAAAAACATAAATGTGTTTAGGTTATGTTTTAAGCAACTGATAATGACACTTTTTAAGTTGATTTTCAAAATATTATTTGAAAAATAACATTAATAATATACATAAAAGGATCTGGTGGTATTTGAAACTGTTTAATATTGTTGAGAGAAAGATGCATTAAGTCCTCAGGTATAATAAACTAAAACATGTTAAGATGGTCATTTCCAGAATATGTGGGGAATGACTTAGAACTAAAATGTTTGTCTGGAATGCATGGAATTATTTCTCTACTTGTTTATACTGCGTATTCAATTTTTATTTAATATAGGTTTTAATTGGTGTGTTTTATTTATATTTATATTGTTGATGATTTTTATAGGTGAAAAAAATGTAATTTAAATCTAAAATAAACAAATATTTACATATTGTGCTGTATAAGCGGAACAATCATGCAATGCCATTTTAATACCTACTGGTAGTATAGCAAGGAATAAAAGAATCTGAAAAGTGAATTATTTTTTGGAGTAAGATGACCATAATTAACATTTGATATAAAATGAATTAATTATTTTTCAGTATTATCCACATTTCAAGTGATTTTGGTTTAGGTTTTTTTTTTGAAAAAAAATTATGTAAGTGAAGGTTATCAACCATAATGTTTCACCTTCTATATTGATCATTTTTTTGTAGCTTGTTTTTTCAAGTGTTTGTTCAAATCTTTTTATATTTGCAGGTCGGAATCAATATTTTCAATCCATTTCAACTGCCAAAAATGAATCTGGCACTGCAGCAAAATCTTTAACAGATCTACCATCTGGGTCAAAAAATCAAGCAACCTCTTCCCTTAAGGAAAGTGATAGTGCAAATAAAATCATTTTGAAATCAAATTTAAAATATAAAGAAATTGAGAGTAAAGTTATATCGAAAATGACATCAGGCAACAATAATGCTGATGGTGACATTTTGAAAAATCAAGAAGAAGCTTTGCAGAAGTTAGTTAGTGAGGCAGTTAAAAATCTTCTATCAAGTGATCCATCATTAACCCAATCAGGTGTTGATGTTAGTGCAATTGTGAATCATATTGACACATCCAAAATCTTTGATCAAATTGCTTTGCAACAAAACTCTCTTTCCAAAAGTGTTGAGGAAGAAAGACCTTCCATTTACAATCCAGGTTCATTTTCAAACTTACGAAGTGGCTACAACTTGAAGGCTGAATACAACCCCACACCCACTCCCAAATACAACCCCACTCCAACAACCACCACAAATCCTTATCTTGTAGAAACAAAATCCAACTCAAAGTCAAAATCCCTGGAATATGATCCTAAATATGTGACAGCAAAACCTGAAAATTTGATTGCTGATGTTTTTAATGACCCAAAATCTTTGAAATGCAATGATAACAATCTTTCGGATGAGGATGACGATGATAATTCCAAAGAAACGTGGAAGTCTGATTTTGATTTATTGGAAGAAGTCCTTGCAGAAAATTCATCAAGCAAAAACATTTCTTTGGAAGAGTTAAAAAGAAGAAAAAAAGCTATAGGCAAATCAATGAGCAATAGAGCTGTTCTTAAACCTCTGTCCATTGATGGCAAAAGTGGAACATCTTCTGGTAATTCTAAAGTTGATTATAGTACAAACATATCAATTGAAAACACTCTTTCGGATAAGACTTTAACTCCCGAAGTTGAATCCTATTTCTCTCCTCCATCACCTGTATTCACCTCCTCCAAAGATGCTTATGCAAGTTTTGGGTCAAGCTTGTTTAGTACAGAATCTGAGAAGAAGGGTTCTGATGAAGGAAATGATACATCCTCCAATATAGATCTTTCTCATGAACACAAAGGTTCTAAACAGAATGAAATTCATATAAATAATATAGAAGTTAAAAAAGAAACTAATGAAACAGTTAATGATAATTTAAAATTAATAAATGTGAATAAAATCACTAAAAATGTTTCAAAATGTCATAGTTTATTACCTAAACAAGTGACAACCTCAAAGTCTAATGTAAAACCAACTTCTTCTCGCATAAGTGCCGTCGCATATAAATCTATTCAACAAAAACTGAAAGAAATGGATAGTATGGATTTAGGAGAACCAAGTAATACTTCAACCAAAAAATCTTGTGCAGATCTAGATAAAGAAATTAAAAGTTTAATCACCCAGAAAGCAGCTCTTGAAAAAGAAGATATTGTCGATGAAGAAGTAAACAACAGTCCCAAAGAGAATGATGAATCATGCTCTAGCAATCATTCAAGAGAGGAGCGGAAATCAAGAAAACGAAGTTCTTCAAGTTCCAAAAAGAAACGCAGGAAAAGTCGCAAACGAAGACATAAAAGAAAAAAGAGACACTCGAGCTCTAATTCTGAAGACACAGATGATGATTCTGATGAACTAACTGAAAGTGATGACTCAACCGAAGATAGTGATAATGAAACTGAAAATGAAAAGAATAAAAAAAAGAAGAAGCACTCCAAATATAAGAAAAAACGATCTCATTCAAAGCACAAAAAGAAAAAGAAGAGACGAAAACATAGAAGACATACTAGTGAGAGTAGTGACAGCAGCTATGAAGAATTATCTACTGATGATAACAGTGAATCCTCTGACCACACTGGTTCAATCAAGAAAGAGAAAATTGATGCAGAAGAAGAAAGTTTCTCCAAACCTGTTATGAAAAATTCAAAATGTACGAACATTCCATTTCCAGTTGACCCAAACAGTATTAAGAAAGAAAAAGTTGATGTTGATGTGAGTATTGTTAAAAAGGAGGAAACTGATGAAAGTGATTTCATTAGAAGTGGCATAGCTACTCCTCTGTTATTCAAGACTGACCTTCATATCAAGGAAGAACCTAAGAGTCCCCCATCAAAAAAAGAAGCCCAAATCATTTCCACAGACAACAAATTATCAATGTTTGATCTAGTTGAAGCTAGTTTAAATAGTTCGGAAGCAAAACCTGAAAATTCATCTAAAATAGATTTTCGAAGACCATCGAATACTAGTTCAATTGGAAGTGAATCTGAAGGAAGAAGTAGTACTAGTAGTAATTGCAAAAAAAATCAACATCGGAATGAAAAGAAAGATCATAAGTCATCTAAGGCACCAAAAGAAATTGACAAAAACAAGTTGTCCACCTCAAAGGACAGTTTACATCATAAAGACAAAGTGAAAGACAAGGAAAAGAAATCGCACAGTAGTACGAGTAACTCTAGGCACAAATCTGAAAGAGAAAAAGATAAAAATAAGCCAAATAATGAAAAGGATAAAAGTAAAGATTCACATCATAATAATAAGGGAAATACTTCAAACAAGGATGAAAGAAGTTCTAAAAAAAAAGAAAAACATATCTCTTCTAATGTTTTTAATACAGAAAATATTGAGAAATCAAAACTAGAAAAGAAAAAGACTCATTCAAGTGGGAGTTCAGAAAAGAATAAAAACAGTGAAAGAAAATCTACGGATAAGAAATCTTCTCATTCCCATGATCGAACCACTAGCTCAAGTCGAGATAGATCTCATGGGAAAAATGGCAGACGTGACAGTGAAAAAAGTCATAAAAGTAAAGATAAATTAGATGGATCTTCTTTACCAGTTTTGCCTGTTCTTGATTGCAAAAGTGTCCTGAGTGAGAAGGAGAAAAGTTATAAATCTAAAAATAAAGTACTCGAGTCCCCTTTACCAGATTTGTCTGTTCTTGACGATATTCCAGAAGAGGAATGGGCTTCTTTGATTCCACAAAATGACTCTGAAAAAGATCAGAAAGTATCTAGTGAAGATGAAGATTATGATTTCAATGATATTGGTGATGACTTTGAGGATTCTTCTGACTTTAGAAAAGGTGAGGTGGAGGGTGAAATTCCCAATTTGGAAGAACTAGAGAAAGAAGATCCAAAATTAGTCGAACAATATCTGGAAGCCATGACTGGGGAAGCTTCTTCTAATGATTCTCAAAAGGTAAGCTAAAAAATGTTGGCATGTGTTTTTATTATGGCAAGTTAAAGTTAGTTTGAGAAAATGTTTAATTTTTGAAATGTGATGTTGAAATCTTCCGTTCTTTTTGATTTTTGTGGTGAATTGTGAATTTGTTTTGCTCTTAATTCTAGAGAGGAAAACGCCCAAGAAATGACTCCGAGGAAGAAGAACTGGATGACGGCAACCAGCTGTTTAAAAAGAAGAGAATTGCTAGGGATGGTTCAGCAGGAAACCTGATCAACAAGTGTCAGCCACCAGGACGCAGGAAGACTGCCGCTCTGGTGAGTAACATTTGTGATGTAGCACAATTGTTTTTTTTACCTCAACTTGAACTTAATTTTGTTTTCTTTATTCTTCTGTCAGTAGCTCTTTATCGGCCAATGTTCTATGGTAACCTCCATGAAGTACTAATTACATAACTTATGGCTACAATGCCATGCTTCTTTCCATCTTCTGTTTGTGCAGCAATGTACTTTTCAATTATATTTGTCTTTTACACTTTTATAAGAAAAATTACTTTTTTTTAAGTAACTATATTCACATTATCATTTGTACAAGTGATTTCTTAATCAGTTGTATTAATTGGTTGTTAATGTATATAATTGTTTAAACCAATTTTATTTAAAAAAAATATATTTTTATATTGAAAAAAATGAAAGTTTTTTTCTTAAGCATTAGGTATACTAGAAAAGTTGATTGGTGCACACAAAATCTAATAATAGGCGTTACATTTACAAAATTGAAAATCTAGTTTGCTCTTGCTTGTTAACATAAAAATACAATAACTATTACAATTGAAAGAATAATTTGTCAAGTTCTTATCAACTACTTTTACTATGAGGTCGTGCATATGACAGTATTTTATAAGTAAAGGTGATCCTGACAAATGACTTAAATGAAAATAGTGAAGTGAGATTAAAAACTAAAAAAGAACCAGAATGCTCTTTTTAAATGTAATCTGATCTCTGTAAGAGGAGTCAAAGGTAAACAGGAATTGAAAACTAAAGCATTCTAAGTTTTTATCGAGTGTTCCGTTAGGAAAAAGCTCTATATAGGTTTTATTTTTCCGTCGTCGTCCTGCGTTGTTGTCGTCTGCATCGTCGTCTGCCCCTGAAAATCAAATAGTGTTTAACAATTTTGTTTCAAGAGTTACAGAGATCTTCCATAAAGAAAAGTTGTTTGTCTTGACTTTCCAGTCAATATTGTTATAAATATTTTTTTTTAAATTAACATTTACGGAGTTATAACCAAAAAACCTTCAATTTTGAACTCTAAAAAATTTTGAGCAAAAGTTTAAAGTTTTTTGTTTGAAGATATACAAAAAAATTTATTGATGAAAAGTTGTTTATTATGACATTTTTTTTAAAAACCCACTTTAAAAAAGTTATAGGCAAAAACAGAGTTTTTGGACTCTGAAAAAATTTCGGCTAAAGTTTAAAGTTTTTATTTGAAGTTACAAATAATTTTGTTAAACAAAAGTTGTTTGTTACGACTATATAACAAATATTGTGATAAGTAATTTTTATAAAATTATATTTATGGAGTTCTAACCAAAAAACAGGATTTGTGGACATGGCCTAATTTTCACCTAAAAATTAAAGTTTTTAATTTATTTGAAAAGTTATAGAAAATTTTATTGAACAAAAGTTGTTTATAATAACCATCTAACCAACATTATAAAGAATAATTTTTTTCATAACATAAATATTTATTGAATTACAGCCACGCAGGGTTGCAGGTCATCCATGGCTAGTTTAGACATTCTTTCCAATGTATGTTGATTCGCAATAAAAAGACCATTTATATATTTACAAGAAAATTAAACTATTTTACAAAAAACATTGGTTAGAATTATTAGTTCTGTTTAATTCTAAATGATCATTTCACTCGAACAAAAAGTAAAAAATATCTACTTTTTTGTAAAAAATCCAACATCAACAACAATCAAGACTGAATGATAATAGTGATTTTGGTGTTCACTGAAAACACTAAATGAGAATATGATGAAACCTTATTGAAGTTTTTTGCTACACTGGTATCTGAAATAGTATTGAATTAAAAACTACCAATCCTAGTGTTAGTTTTCCTTGAATGTATATATTTAATTATATTTTAAGACTTGATCATTGTTTTTTGTGAAGTGCACCTCATTCAAAATGCATTGTGATTGCTTGCAGGTGAGCTTAGTCGACTATGATGAGAACTCTGATGATGAAGAAGAAGAGGAGAGTGACCGGGCTGGCCAGGACGAACCTGAAGAGGAAGAGGAGAACCACATTGTGGAGGACGCCCCATCACCCAAGAGACAGAGAGTCAACAGCGAATGAGGCTCTCGGGCGCCTTTTATGTGCCTCCGTAAGGATTTCTCATTTTCTGGCTGGTGCTCTGTCCAGGCAGAAGCTGGAGACCTGTACAGGGTGCCACTACCTCGACCTCGTGTCCGTTCGGAAGCCGGAGACCTGTGCAGGGTGCCACTACCTCGGCCTCGTGTCCGTTCGGAAGCCGGAGACCTGTGCAGGGTGCCACTCCCTCGAAGGTCTGTACATGCGGAAGACGGAGACCTTTGTAAGGTGCCGCTTCCTCGAAGTTATGTCCGTGCGGAAGCCGGAGACCTGTGCAGGGTGCCACTCCCTCGGCTTTTTGTCCGGTTGGGAGCCAAAGACCTGGGCAGGATGCAACTTCAACTGAAGTGTCGCTCTCCAATCCGGTGGATTGACCCAAATCGGTCTGCATGGATGATCTAATTGTGAAATATTGAATAAACTATTTTTGTATTTATGTGGTGTCTAAAGTGACTTGTTTCAGTTGTCGGTTATGATGACCAGACTGAAGGTGAATAAATGAAGTGGTCCTGCACAAACATTGTTTTCATACTTATCGTTTCTGTCCATTTTTTTCTTCTTAAGTTATGGAAAATATTTTTTTCAATATTGCTGAAATAGTGCTGTAAAATCCGAAAGAGTGAAAAACAAAGATTAAAGTGATGTATGATCATGTAATTCAGTAAAATAACAATTTTGTTTAAATTCTTAAATGATTTTATTAGTATTAAATTTTTATATTTTAAAAGCATGATTTGTTGATTTATTTTTTTTTGTATAGATTGTGTTAATTATTTGTAAATATCTTATTTAAATGGGATTGGACTCCAAATTTTGTGGGTAGTTTTCACAATAAATGTCTGGCTATGCCTCATCAAACCTTGTGTACAAATGTTTGGCAAAGTTATACCTCACTGACCAAATTATTAGAAATTATACAGGTTTAAATGACATATTTTTATAGCGTAAAATTGTTACGAACAAGCATTAGTTAACCATTAGCATGAATGATTGGGTTGTGTGGAAGCATCTCGACGTGCAAGCCTAAAACAAATTGTTCATCTTTCATCGTAATCATCTTCATTTTCATTGTCTGATTTCCCCAATTTTTGACATCACAGTGTGTAAAGGTTCAATGCGAATTTGATATCGGGTTGGATATCGTTCAAGCGATTATGATGTTCAACTTTGAAAACCTGGTTTTTGGCATACAGTATTTGTATTCATTTTTCAAAGTAAGTAAATAAAAAAGTTATTACACTTCAATGTATGAAATATTAAAAACTTGAATGCGACTTCAATATAAATTTTTTAGTGTTAGTATATTCAAATTCTATCTTTTAAAGGTACAGTTATAAGAAAAATGGTCATTTATATTACATGGGATAAATAAATGCATTTTTATCAAAATGGATTTCCCCAAAATTTAAAAAAATGTGACAATCATGATGCTCCTTAACTTGTGTCAATGACATGTCAGGTCATCGATTTATTTTGTTTTTGCTTTGTACAAATTCATTAAAAAATCTTTCATTTATTTTTGTGTCATGTCATTTTTTTAAATAGTTCACAACTAACTTAGTCTAAAAGTTGAAATGTCAATGATAAAAATGGTAAATCTTCATAAAGATATATAAATGTTGAATGGCAGCTTCTTTATATTGGAATTGTTTCATATTTCGCTATGTATCTAACTGTATAAAAATTATTGATATGTTGATTACCAATTTTGTTTCTGTGATATAATATTTTTCCAAATTTCTATCAGTTTAGATATTTGTTAATGTATTGGTGGGAAAATTGTTCAAAACTAACAGTTTGAAGTTCACAAAATGATTTGTTTTTGGCTGACTGACGAAGCCAAATATTTGCTTTTAACTTATCTTAAATATTTACCATCATTGGTATCGTGGCAATAAATGGCCAGCATGATTTTAATGCCAAATTATACGGATTTTTTGCAAGAGATTGATAGGTTTGCTCAAAATATTTATGATTATATGATAAATGTATATTCTAATTTAGGCTTTTTTGGGTCCTTTGAAATTGATTATTCTCTGATAGTTTGTTCCATTCTAAATTTTTGCATACATAACTGAAATAAATTATTCATTTTAATAAACAGTTTTTGTTGTAAATCTTAATGGAGTTTTAAATTATTTGAATTATAAATTTTAGACATTTTAATCAAGAAAAACTCGAAATATTCAGTGAAATAAATATTATATTTATTAATCATTCTGAACAACATTTTTTTTCTAGACAAATGAAAATGTGTTTTGGATAAATGCAAAATTTGTTATGTTATGATGATTCTGATAATTTTTTTGTTAAGTGTTATTCAGTTTAATTTTGTTATATAATTAGACGAGAATTATAACCTATATTGTAATTCCACTGTTTTCTCTATCCCAAACAAAGCACTGACATGTTCTGGCAATCATCAATCATGTGCATGCTCAGAGATTTTTACTCCACGAAACCTGGAATGAATGTTAGATGACGAAAGTATTCTTACTTGATAGTTGTGTAAATTTGTCGTGGGAGGGACTATGAATCATTTAAAGTTTTGATGCAAGTAATGGTAGTTAGATCAAAGCCCAAAGAAGAAGCTGTGTTGTTTAAAAAGATATTAAATTTATAAATTTTTCAATTTCCTGTTCATTCTATGATTTATTATGCATTGGTATTGGAGATATTCAAAATTTGAGATGAAATACTAAATCAATAACACCATTTGTCTTTGTGGTTAATGTGCTATGTACGATTTAAAAACAATTCAAATATTTTTTGAAAAGGTAAATCACAAAACCTAAATTCTTTGTATTTCAAATTAATTACAGTCCAATGTAATGGTTCATTCAACATCAATATGAAAATACTTAACACCACCCAATTGAACTATACAAGTAACTGAAAATAATAAAATAATTTTTTTTGTAAGTAGAAAACTATATAAAACAACCAATGGTCTTAATTCAATCCTATATAATAATGTACAATTGTAAGTTTTATATTCAGGAAGAATTTTAAATAATACAGAAATGCTGTTTTATGCTTTGAATGTTGTGAACAGAGATTTTATTGGTGGCTACAAGTGAAGAATAATGCTGAAAAATTATTCTTTGGTGCTCTAAAAATCAAGTTGAACTAGGTTGTTTCCATCTTTATAAACCATTTGCACATAAGCTTGAGTTGAATTTGGGAAGGAAAGTTTTTCTATAAATCAGTATTGAAATTCTTATTTTAAATGATTTCATTCATTTGTTTTTTCAACGGATAGAATGAAAAAAAAGGGCAATATGTTTAATACGTCCTAAATTTCGAAAATGTTTCTATCAAATCTTGGCAATAAATGATTCATGAATTCATTATTGAATATATTAAATAAAGGTTCAAATAATTAAGTTCTTTCTATAGATAAATTATTTTAGTTTATCACCTAAGTGATCAAACCAAATAAGTTACTAGTTGTAGGAAAATAAACTTTACAATCAAACACTGTGAAACAATTCAAACAGAAGATGATGAACTTGCAATAAAACATTCTCAGCCTAGGCATAAAGTTTAGTTGGTGCTGGGTAACCTTAAGGTAATTGTTTCATGAGAATAGCTTTAGAAATCGTTTGTTGCAGTCGTAATAAGCAATTTTTATTTTGGCTCTGTTTCACATTTAAAAGTACTTAAAACTAATATAAAATAAATTTCTATTTGAATTGTATAGATTTGAAAATTATAAATATAATACTCAGGGTATTGATAGTTAATTATATTTATTTAAGTTTGCTTCAACTTTGTATTTTCTCCAGCATTAAAATTGTTTTTTGAAAATTCATAAATTGCTTATTACTTCATTTTCCTTTTTTATTAATTTATGATTTGTAAACCACTAACTTTTCTAAAATACTTATTTCTCAATATGTTAAAATCAATCATTTTAAATACCTAACAATGTATGTAATGTATTATGTAAATATATAAATATTGTATATATCAGTGAAAATGTAGTAATACATAAATTTTAGGTAATTCTATAGTTATGTTATTAAGGTTCTTGAAAATGAATTATTTTTTAAAATATTTCAATTGAGTCTTGTACAATGGCTAAATACTGTATGCCAACTAAATTTCTACAAGACTGTGATTTTTACTTTTGTACACTGCAAACTATGTAAATTGTTCCAGTAATATTTATATCAACTTTACATTGAAATACATTTATCATCTGTACATGTCTTATTTCATTACCCTACAATGTTTGGTTTTCGACAAAACTGTAGTGCAAATCAAACCATTGACTATAACAACAGAAATCCTGAATGGTTTAAGGTCAACGGCCATGGCCACGTTGAAACACCGCTTCCCGTATGATCAGCGAAGTTAAGCAACGTTGGGTCTGGTTAG
>JARUHE010312684.1:0-11921 GCA_031471125.1 Archaeomysis grebnitzkii | reverse complement strand
TGAACAATATTGTCCAGAATATTTTTTTTTTTAAAAAAAAATATTTATTGAAATAATAGGTTTCTAAATCTTGGAGAACCATAACTTGGTACAATTATAAAAAAAAATATTTATTTTTATTTTCTTTATATATATATAATTCTGAACAATATTGTCCAGAATGTTTTTTTATGACTATTTATTAAAGTAATAGGTTTTTTAAATCTTGGTTAGCTACCACTTAGTAGAATTATGAAAACAAAATTATTTGTATTTCATATATATATATATATATATATATATATGGTAATTTTGTTATATTCATAATTTTTACTTGGTCACAGCCTTAATTAGTTTACGAATTTCTTCGTAATTTATGGATATTATAATTATTGTTATTATAGTTTATTGTTTCATATAGTATAATGTTGGTTTATGTAGGTTTCATTTTGAGAAATTTCACTTTTATGTTTGCAAAATTACAGTTTAATTATTCATTTAATGTAAAATTATATGATGTAACTTTTTGCATCCAAAGAACTGCGTAAATAATTCAGTCAAGGTTTTTGATCTTGAATGAAACTGGTGTAAAAGAAGCTCTAATCTGGGCAATTGTTTCAGGTGCCGTACTGTGCTCTCATTTCTGCCGTTCAAGACATTCCCTCTGGAAAATGGGTCCTCGATGATCCACCTTCTCTTCCCATCGGACATTCCTCCAACATCCTTTACGACTGGAAGGTTCATTTGTAATTAAACCACCTGATGGTTTTCTCTTTTTCACATTTTCTAATGAGGCTTTGTATAACTTTTTAATATTTAATTTTCTCTTTATTTGCTGAAATGTTTTAACTTTTTAATATTTTGAATGAATTTAAAACTGAAATGCATCAATAAATCTTAATTCTAATTGTAGATAAACAAAATTAAGTCATTATTGAGATAAATTATGTTTTGTTTCGCTTCAAAAACATGAAGTCTTTCTTATATCAATAGTTTGATTAGACTGCAACATTGTTAGCTCAAAACCTCACTGATTAAAGATACAGATTTAGAAAATAGGTTAAATAAATGAAAATTGATTTATTAATGATTGTTTTTATTTTTATATTTTAAGATTTCTAGATAGTTTGAACTGCCAAAGAAAGCAGAGTTATTTTGCTTCACTGTTACCTCAATGTCAACAAATCCGTTTTTTAGGGTTTAATGTACAAGTAAATTACTTTTATTGTGGCATTAAATGTGATCTAATGATTATTTGATTGAACAATTGTATAAGTGTGGGTAGGTAGTAATTAGATGTAGATTTGTGCAATTGCTTCGCCTTACCTCTCCACGTAATTATAATTGACAACACAAATCTCAATTAGGAAAAGATTATCTTAATGTATTGGAATTATGTTGAATTTTTTTTATTTAGAAATATAAAATTATGTGAAATTGAATCCTTCAATGGATAAACTCCTTTTGAATTTGAATAAATGGAAAAAGTGAATTTAAAATGGCTTAGTTGTTTGATTTATTTATTTAATTGTTCAATGATAAATTTTGTGAACTGCAGTTAAGCTTATAACATTTAATTCCAAGTTATCCGTAGCTCTAGCAAAGAATTCCAATTTGAGATATAGTTGTATAACCTATGTGATAAATGTATTATATATGTATAGTCTGATATCTATACAAGTACATCTTTTACATTCCTTTAAAAATATATATTTTGTTGCACTGTCAAGTTAATATGACTGGATAGAATGAAAGGTTTGTATTACATTTTTTATTCCATGTTCCATATTAATGAATATTTCATCTATAAATGTTTTTGTGATTTGTTTTCTATGTTGCTTATTTATGATAATATTAATGCTATAATGCTAGCATACAAGTTAAAACTCAGTAATACAATTTTATGCCCTCTAACTTCTTTCATGTCTGAATTTATATGATCAACATTTTCTGTTGCCAGTACTTCTCTACACAATACCTTATTGCTTAATAACATTGGGTTGGTTATTAGCAGTTGATGGAAACATCATTTTTTTATTAGAAAATGATAAACAAATGTGTAAACCTTGGCAAACCAAAAGAGACTAGTATTCATATTGTAAGTATTAGAATGGGTAAACCCGTGGGTATGGTCTATATATTTTTGTTTAGTTTTAACGATTGAATAAAATTAAAATAGTTTGAACACTTAAATTTGTTGGTTAATATACCTTCGTTAATACTTAATCTATGCAACTTTTAAATCCAAAATAGATTAGTTTTGTTGTATAAACATGTGGTGTTGCTTAGTAAATCAAATGTTTTTTTAAATTAAGAGTTAAATTTGAAGCTTTAGTTTCAAATTTTGCAAACTTGAACAAATTGGTTATTCTATAGATATTTCTTATATATTTGTGTGCAATAATTTATAGTTACAGTTCATTTTTTATCTCTACCTTTTATGTTGGTGGTACTTTAAAAAATGTTTTGTTCTCTAACTGGGCTCCTAAAAAAATAAAACAATAAAAACTATAACTGTGTATTGCCAAGGGAAACAAAACAAATCCCCATCATCACATCTAGCGACAAAAGCAAATTGAACATAGCAACACAACACACAGTTATCTCATGAAAAATGGAAAACTTCGGAGTCCATGTGTTGTAACACCCTACTAACAGTTCAACACATCTTATTGGAATGTAAGTCAACGGCCTTGGCCGCGTTGAAACACCGCTTCCCGTATGATCAGCGAAGTTAAGCAACGTTGGGTCTGGTTAGTACTTGGATGGGTGACCGTCTGGGAACACCAGATGCTGTTGGCCACAGCGCTCTTTGCCATTGTAGCTAATGTGCTGTATAATATTCTATAATAATAAAAAAAAAAAAATTGGAATGTAATTTTTATCAAAGACAGCGAGAAAAATACTGTTTAACCGGGACTATGAAGGCACCGCTGGGAGCAGATTGCCTCATTGATAACTAATGAGTTGAATTAGTGAATCAAGTATAGAAAGAAAAATAATTAATTACAAATTAATTAACCTACACAGAACAGGCTCTTTACCTCCGTAGCTATTGTAGTATATAATAAAAAAAATAAGCAAAAGTGTTGCCAATAAAAGCTCATTTTTAATCAATGCACCTTCCCCATTCGGACAAAAAAGTTTTCTAGCCAAATACTTCCACTTTCTAACACTCCCTCCAGCTCATCTATCCCATGAAATCGGCATTCACAAATATCCACCACATAAAGAACAGAACTGAATCATTCAACAGCCACCAAAAATATACATTTCTGAAAGCGATCTTCCCAGACGAGTAAGATACGAAATCTTGAGTTCAAATTGTATTGTATATAAATGAACAGACTAATGAAGGTCTAGAATTATATTTTTGAAAAGATTTTGTTGGTGGAAAGAGTTTCTTATCAGTTGTCACAGCTAAATATGAATCCATAGATAAGTGTTAATGAAATAATAATTGATAGATTATTATTAATGAAATAAGAATCGATAGATAATGAAAGTATTTTAATGGAGTTTTTTATAACTGTAAAATTTTGTTATGTCAATTGTTGTTAATGAAAATTTATTTTCTCATAATTGGGTAATTTAATTTTAAGTCTGTTTTTATGAACATAATTATTCCTTCAAATTTTTAACTATTTCTAAGGTAGATTTCTAGACATAAAAACTTGCGTTGAACTTTATAAAATATCTACTTCCACTTGCTTACAAACGAATGATTAGTCCTGTAGTTTACTGATGTTTAGATAGTTTACCTCATTTAAAATATAATACTAATTACCAACATAAAACTATGAGGGGCTGGCCATCCATCTTAATTTCGGCATAAATTGTGGTAATTTGTTGTTTATTTGAATGTTTAGGTATTTACCTAATTGTTTAGATTTAAAAAAGTATGAACATATTTAAAATCATGTTTGAATTATTATAAAATTCAATTGTTTTTATTAATTAGTTTTACAATACCATGCTCAACCATACAGAAATTTAAGCTTGTGCCTTTCAGCAAATTATTGCGTCCTTAAATTTTTACAGGATTAGTTGATACAGAAATGACTTCCGTATATGTTGTCTTTTCTATGTCTTTATTATTACAAATTATTTTTCAGCTGTGCATAAAGTAATGTAAAATCGTTCTCAATGGATACTTGATGTAATTCGAAATGGTTTTGTAGCTTCAACCTAAATGATATTTTTTCTTTTAAATACCTTGGAAATGTATGTGAAAAAAACATTGACTTCTCATAGAAAGATCTCTTTGCAATATAATTAAACGTTATAACAAAAGTAGGGCAGAAGAAAAGATCATGAATATACTCTCAGTTTGATCTCCTGCTTCATGTAATACTAAATGTCATTGCTTAGAATCGGTCAAATATGTAAAGTTAAAATCTATTTATAATTTCAATTTTTGTAAATATTTAATGAATACTTTTTAATGTCGTAAATTATCATTAAAATAGATTTAATTATTTGAAGAGGCTCATTCAATATATATTTAATTTTAGTTTTATCTTTAATATATTTATCTTTAATATTCCAACAAAATATTATTAAATATATATTTATAATTTTAATTTTATCTTTAATATTCCAACAAAATATTTAACGTTATTCCTAATTTAAACTAAATAACTGGAACTTACTTTGTTTTGTATTCATTCAAATATTTAAAAAAAACTATTTTGAAGAAATTGAAAAAGAAATGGTTTGTAATATATTTCTGAATTTTTGTGTTAATGAGGAATAGGGATTGTAAAAAATATAATTGATAAAATCATTATTTAATACTTAAAACTACACTTTTGATAGAAAATAAAAATTATTAATAAATAAAAAACATTTTAATTATTTTAATAGTTCATTATGTATTGCGAACATTGTATAATCAACATATAATAAAATTAAACAATAACACAGATTTTTTTAAAAATGTACATGTCGAGAGGATGTATTGTTTAAATTGTCATTCTAGAGTTTGAAGCAACTTGTTTTGGGGGGCAATCCAACAGAACTGATCTGTATCCTGAACTACCAAACACTTTAAGAGGATTATAATATTGGAGTGGTGTGAAGATTGAGTATTCAAATGATACGAGTATCCATTCTAAAGTTGAATATTTAATCATGTTAACGTACAACAGCTTTCAATATATTTACTTCTCCCTTAGCTGTATAATATTTCTAATTAAGTTACATTTACATTGCAAGGCTTCACTTATCTGCAGAATTTTAAGCTCAATTTGTGTGCATAATGTTTCAAATCAATACATAAGCCAGCTCCAAAAATGCTATAGCAGAAATTTTTTCTGTTTAAGAAATATGATGAATTAGTTTACCGAAATGTCAGAAGTTAATTCAGATATAATATATAAGATTTTTAGCATTGCATTAATCATTCATCTCAATTTCTTGACAATCAAGCGACTGGTATCACAAGGATAACAAACTAGCTGTCCTAAATGTTTGACATAACTTGACAATCAAATAGGCCTATTGGTTGCATAAAAAAAGTCCATAATAAGATAATGGATTAGAAAAAGCTTCCTGGATAATATTTCAACATATATGTTGTATTTCAATCACTCAAATTTATAAAAAAAATATCCGATCAATTAAAACTTGAAAAGTCGAAACACTGACCTTTAAGTGAAAGTTTTTTAATCTAGAGAATAACACTTAATTTTCAACAAATCTTAACATGTGATAATCATTTCCACCTAAACTTTAATCAACTCTAAGTATTCAAATATTTTATAAATATATTTATGTAAGTTCTAAGAATGATTGTATACTTGATGTAAATTAAGAATTATTTATGTATCATTTGTTATGGATGTTAATAAAATAAAATATTTACTTTATTTCATTCCTTGGGTAATAATTACAATTTGTTGGTCTTCATAGTCTCAAGTTGCACTGCCATCAATCTTTTCAAATTGATGTACTATTGTTCAAAAATACAAATCCTCGACTAAAGAATTATGCAATTACGGTTTCCAGTTATTTTGTTGGTTATTGTAAAGATAATAAAACAAATGCATAGTTCTTTTATCTTTAAAGCTCTGAGCAACATAAAATTATTTCAAATGTTTTTTCATTTCATAAGAACTTTGTAACGTTTTTGATTTAATAAGTTTAATTTGGCTGAATAGCTTTTAGCTGCAGTTCAATCTTAACTCGTATTTCATAAAGTTAATGTGAAAACCCTTTTTGTTGTTGTGTAAACGCCTAATCTAGGAAAGCCAATGGTGTCAAACCGTCTTGATAACTCCTATCTGACCTGTGAGCCCAATTGAAACGACTCTATAGGCTTCATAAGGCGTTCAATAACGACCTATTCCATCAAATGGGAATATTTAACTTGTTTTCGTAAGTAAAAATTATAAACATTTTTCAATGTCAAAGGTAAGGTACAAATAAAAATCTAAAAGATTTATTTATTGTTGTATCATAAAAATAAATAACTCCAAAGTTAATAGAAAACAAAAGTTTTAGATAAATAACAGTTAAAATTCATTTTCTTAATATCTTCGAAACTTCTTGTTACAATTTAATTATTTTGAAAGTGAGGTTTATGAACATTTGCTTTATATGGAAATATTTCTGCTTTGTAAGACCGGTTTTAATCGAGTGTTTATAAAGTATTGCATATTATTATTATAAATAAATAGTTAAACGTTATTGGCGAGTTCACAAAAAACAATGTAAATCTTAACATGACTTCCATTAAATTTATTAATTTATCTTTTTGGTTACCCAAAGGATGCTCCCCTGGGCATAGGCTAGTTTATTTGTATTTATTAAGTAAAATGAAGTCATTTTGATTTTTTCAATAAAAGGACATCGTTAAAAACTCATTTTTTATTTTGTTCTCTTTAAATTTTCACAGAGCTGCTATTGTAATCAAGTTTTTATTATTATTATATCATTATAATCAAGTTTTTCATGCCCGATGAATAAACAATGTAAAGCTGATGTATGGGACACATACATTGCATATTGAATCATAAAAAAGTTTGGTTCTATGTTATGCAAAAGTATATGATTCAATACATAATGATTGGAGCATTTAACTTTGTTTTTTTTTAGTTTACAGTACAATTGTGGGGTTACCCAGGCTGATAATATAGTCTTGCGAGCCATACAATGAGAGTACAAAACATGTTTCACAAATATCACAATGATGACAAAAAATGTTCTGAAGTTAAATTACAATATTAGAAAATAAGTAAAACTACCCAATACAGTGAATAAATTTAAGTTATGATTGTACAAAAGTTGTTTAATTCAATAGACAATGTGCGGCAGTTTTTTTAATTCCGTTTGGCGTCATGAGCCTTTCCCTGCTGCGCCACCAGCTTGTTGAAGAGCTTCTTGTGCGTCTTCCTCCTCTCCTCCACGGTCCTCGTGTTCTTCGGAAGGTACTCGGAGAGCACCTCGAAGCGCTCTTCGAGCTCCTGGTAGGGCTGTGGTGGCAGGAACACTTCTTCGTCACCTCTGAAATTAATCATTTTAATAAAACACTTATTTTGTGAAAAATTCAACAATCGAATAAAAAATTTATATTTACCAAGATAATAAATGTTTCTTCAATATGTCACACACTGTTACCAACAAGTTTTGAAGGTTACATGTTTTGTTACTTTTTCAAATACATTCATGTAATACCTTTACATGACAAAAAGAAAAATTAAGAATGTTATAATTGTTATTTCATAAAAATGCATCAACAACTAAAACTTTAATAATATATTTGTTGTATTGACTTCAAGATTTGTTTAATGTACACAACTAAGATTAAATTTATTTAATTAAACCTATTTAAAAATTTAAATACTTATGAAAATTATTTACAAGTTAACTCTTTTGCGAGCACAAATGTTCTACATTTCCCTCAAATTTCGTGAATATGTGACAAAGGCAGAATATCGTACAGAATCGTATTAAACTCGTGTGTGATTCAACACAAATCAAAGTTTGTAGGAAAGCTGAGAACAATAATTGTGAAGATTAAACCTTAATACTATAAAACAAAAAAATGAAGATAAAAAAGTTTTTTTTTCAAAATTCATCAAAAAAAAACTTTAAAATAGCTAATATTGAGAAAACTATAAGTTTTATAAATAATAAAATGGCTATATTTGAAATCTTAAAATCTTATTGTAAGCAAACATGGTTCTAAAATCAATAACAAAAACTTGGCCGGACGACAATGCCACAAATTCTAATCATATTTAGAGCTTTCGCTTCACTTCGTACACACGCTCGATAAAAAAGAAAAGATTGTCAGAACCAGAAATAAAAATTGCAAATTTTCTTTTATTTGAAGAAATAAGAATTATTAAAAATTATTAATGATGATTTTTTGAAATCTTTCTTTGATCCCAGGTAATGTTTTTCAAAATAAAATTAATTAAAACTGAATGTAACGAAGCAAAATATTTTTCCATTTTTATTCATTTTTGTTTCAAAAAAACTTTGCTTAAAATTAATTAATAATAAATTATTTCATTCCAAAGCTCATTTTTCATCGTACAAATTAAAAAAAATGTATTTATGTTTGTTCGTTAATGTTTTAAATGTTTAGGTAATACCATAGATCAAAGACGTATTTGATCTATGGTAATACCAACGCCGACTCTACTACAGGCTTTGTACATACTTGCCAGGAATTTGTGTTGGTTACAAAAACACATTGGAAACACAACTGGTAGCATAGATACAAACCATAACTGTGATCTCGACTTAACCTTTTTTTAACTCTGAGTTGATGGTAGATCAACTATCTTTACATTGATTGAACGACAAGAAAGTTCATTTCTGATCAAGAAAAGATGAGTCGAGAACGTATTGTGTAACTAAGGTTCCGATGTAATAGGCCTGTAGTAGAGTCGGCGTTGGTAATGCTTTTTTTTGGTTTGGGACCGAAACCAAGGAAAAAAATCGCCAGATAACTACCAAGTCAGTCAATAAGCAAGACTAACTGGAAGTTTATGTGGGAGTTGGACCCACTAAAAAAGCTAGATTCTGGAACAGACAAAAGTTTCACTCTGGAAGCAAAGCAAAGCAAAACAGATGCTGATAGGAAATGACTAGAAATTAATTTTTTAAATTAAATTAAATCAAGATGAAGCAACAGGCCGAGCTGGATGATCATTAGTTGGAGCACGAACCGCAACATCCATACTAAAACAGCCTGCCCACTTGATAAGGAGGATAGTTAAAATTATAAATGTTATTAAAATTAAGATAAAAATATTTATTTTCTATCAATAAAAATAAAAGCATTTTCTTTATTATCTTTAAAAAAAACAATCTTATTAAAAGTAAAATATTTACTTCATTATACAAACATGAGCAAAATTATGTTTAATATTTTGTATGTTCAGAAAAATCGTGAAAAAAGTTATGTATATAAGGAATGAATGAATATATAAATAAACAGGTCTATACCTGGCGCTGCACCCGGATGGTATTCAGCACCTACAAACCACGAAGATTATACTCCATCTAACTAACAGTCTAATGATAAAACGGGTTGAAAACAGAGTTAAAAATAAAAACCATACTAATCAAAGGTGATAAGCCAATTCAATCTCACACGCTCCAGAAGAGGAAAGCAAACTACATGTAATAAATTCCAATGAAGTTGTCTCCTCTTTTTCTCTCAGTTAAGCCAGACACCATCCTTAAGAGGAAACCAAACAACACTTAATAAATTATATTTATAAGCAAACTATAAATTTAAATTGTATAAACACTATGTTACTATGAAGTTTTTGAATAATAGATCACTGATGAGAATTTTAGGTGGTTAAACATTTATGATATGGTTCTGTGAAGAATAAGTACAATTATATTGGCATTTCTTTATACTTTTATTTTACGTTTCATTATAGCGTCCATTTTAATAAAATATATAATTCCAGTCCCCGAGATTGATAGTGGTCAACGTTTTCTTAATAACTATAATTACATACGATACAACAAGTGTAGTATGATTCCTAAGTTTCGAGAATTGTCAAATACATGAAGATCATAACATAAGTTTTCAAAACATTAGACTTGTTAATATGTTTTTTATATATCACCGTTGTTACAAGAAATGGTTGAAGTGCTAAAGGAGAAAAACTAAATAGAAAACAATTCCTAATAAGATAAATTCTAAATCAATGCTAGCTGCCTGGCTTCTGCTAGAGCCATCTACATTATAGTGTTACATAACATGTACTTTGTTGAACCACTGATTGTTTTCTGTAATTCAACAACACACCATAAATAATGATGATCGATGTGAATATATTTCCAGACTAAAATCTACACATATGTTTAAAAAAAATGTAATTTAGGCAATACCTTTTACAAACTTATTAGTTGAAAATCAAATTGGTAGAATACATTTCATAACTAGGTTTCAATCACCGGACACTATCACACACATAATTATGTTATTAAGCAAATTGCTTAAATAAAAACATAAAAAAGAATACTTGCTGCAACACAAAACACAATTATCGCAATATAATAATAAGTGAAAGCAGGAGGAGAACGATTTAAAACATCACCAAAATTAACAATGTGTATATTGAGAATAAGTTGCTGTATATTGATAAATATTGCTCTCCTTTCAAACTTCTGAACATGTTGACATTAATAAGTATTAAAGAAAGCCAACCTAATATCAATATATAACACGTTAGAACGGATGGTATTTGAAAGCGTTTTCTTCGTTAGCATGTCAATTTATTATTTTATTTTAACATGTTTGTATTGTTTCGTGTGGCAATTGAAGGGTTGATTAGTTCGTTTACTTTACTAAGCACATTAAAAATAACAACCGCTGCAGTTATTTGACCCACATTGGCCCTGATTTGTCCAATATCGGCAAGTTGATTTGACCAATATCGGCAAGTTGATTTGACCAATATTGGCCCTTTATTGAAAAATTCAGACTAGGCTAGGACTATATCATGTTTTCTCATTCAACTGTATGCATTAAATCCATTGGATGACTTATTAAGCTTTTCCATACCTGACCAGTATTTAGTTGTGTAGCCTATATTTAAGATGAGGAAGGACAGTCAGAGTGCCAAAAAAGACACTTTGCTGTTATCCACTTGCAACTCAAATCTGGAAAAGAATTGCAAGTTTACCATGCAACTAAAGCTTAAAGCTATTATTATAGAATTGCCGTCAAACACAATAAAGAATCATGCGCAACCAATCAACAATATAAATAGTGAATTATCCTCAACACCAGAAATAAATTTCCAAAATACCATCCAGGACAATAATCAAATATTGAAAAATTAACTACCAATGATAACCAGGATATACATATACAGCCTGTAACGACACTACGTCGTAGCACTAGATTACACCATATAGCAAATGCATAGCTTTTCACATTCCCCTACACTTAACTAGTTTTGTTTATAATTTCAAAAAGACAAACTTGTCTGTTTTTATTCCTTGTGTTTTATTCCTCGTCTTTTATTTTGCTATTATGTATCATCAAATATTTTAATTATTTTTATATGCGTCATTTATGACATTTCTTTGTGTTTTATTGTTCATTACATCTAACACATTGTAAATATAATTTCAATTTTTATTAAGTTAAGTGCACACTCATGTTTAATTTAGTTTCAAGTTTTTAAAAATGATTGTTAAATTTCATACTCGCACTCCTTTTATTCATTTTCTTTTTTAGAGAAGCACTGAAGATAGCAAACTAGAAATGATGAAACGTCTGCAGAAGTAAAATAAAATAATAAGAAATAAATGTTAGTTTTAATATGAACATAAGTAATCTCTTGAGCACAGTTCCAACTGAACTAAGAAGCTTGTTCCGCAGTTATGAGAACAAAAATACTACAAAAAACTATTATCGGCCCATTGGTCAAAAATTTTAATAATTTTTGCATAAGAGA
>JARUHE010312673.1:0-11923 GCA_031471125.1 Archaeomysis grebnitzkii | reverse complement strand
TATTACTATTATTATTATTATTATTATTATTACTGTTATTATTATTATTGTTATTATTATTATTATTAATATTATTTTAAGGGACACCAATATTCAAATCAAATTAAAAATCATTAAAACCTTTTGTTGCTGCCACATCAAGTGATGTAATCCTAAGGATATGCTTCCTTCAAGCCGGAGTAAGCTTAACAGGAAAGCTTTTAATGGAAGACAGGCCCAGCCCCGTTCATCTTTTCAATGGATATCTTGGAGGTCTTGAATAGATCTCCGCAGCATTACATTCAAGACAATCTTCTTATCCATTCAACAGTAGGGCAGCACAGGCTATTAAGTCTCATGTGATACCTAAAATAAAAATAGAACTACCATCACTGAAAGGCTTGTAATAAAAATTTCAAAGGGCGGTACGAAACAGCACCAAAACCTTAACCAACGGAGAAAGAAAGTAATTTTATTTGTTATCTCTGATCCGTAATTACAATAAAGAAAAGTTGAAATAAAGGTTTTATTAACACCTGCTGATGGTGGTTGGGTGACAAGCTTTTCATCTTTCGCTAGGCTCACCATTTTTGGTTAGGTATGTTTCTTTTTCTTACAACCTTTTATTCTACAGAACATAAGACAAAAAAGTGGCACGCGCCAAATTTGTTCTACCACAACGCATCAAAAGTTGATCATTTTGTTGAGCTTAAATTGAAACGAATTTACTGCCTGGATGTAAAAGTAATTCGACGGAAAACGAATCAATTTTAATTGTGTTTAGAAAAGCAAATAATATTTGTCGAGGAGGTCGTAAAACAACGGCGGCAATTTCATGCATCCATAATGTTACGGCTGTGATATTGCAAATGTCATTCCTGACAGGCAAATTGCACGGCGCTGGCGAGATGGTGGGAACCATATCGGAGAAATTATGATTTTTAAACTGGATTAAATTACAAAAATTTCTTCGGTGTTTTAAAAGTTTAAATTTTAGTTTAATTTGTGGTTGTGAAATATTTTACAGTTAAAATATTTTGATCGAAAAGTGATGTCAATTATTTTATTGCCATTCATGTTTCAATGAATGAATTTATATTATTGATAACATCCAATTCCTCACTTGTGCAGCAGATGAAATGTTTTTATGTTCCATTAACATGTTTTGACTTTCACAATTAAGTGAGATATAATCTTTGCTATATTGCAGTGGTAATATATAGATACCGACCATCATACCTTCAAGATCAACCAGTTTTTCTTGATTTTCTTTTAAATTAAACCTCCATTAGAAATTGTTGTTTAATAGTTAGAAATTACAAAAAATAAATAATTTCATGTAGGTCTACGTAAACGAGATTTCATTTTTTGATTGAATCAAGTTATAAATTGGTGTCCATTTTATGAAATCTAAAGTACAGTTTCTTGGGATTTAAAACTTTTTAAGTGAAGGAAGGAAATTTATAGAATGTAAAATTGTTAATATTGTCATTTCTATAATTAAATGTATAGCTTTATTAAAAAAATATTGCATGTATTTGTGTTTGTATGCAAACATGTTTTAACAGTACTATTATTTGCTACTTTAAAATGTAAAGCAATTTTTATGTAGATGTAACACATAAAAATAATAATAACAGTATTAATAAAAATAATTATACCAGTATTAATAAAAATAATACCAATACTAATAATGGTAATAATAATATTGGTAATAATAATAATTATAATAATATTAATGATAATAATTTTAATAATATAATAATACTGCTAATAACGCTAATAATAATAGTAGAATAAAAGTTAATTAGTGAAACGTTTGCAGCGAAACAGAGGTTCTCTGTTCGATCCTTGTGATGAGGGTTGATCCAGGGGGGGGAGGTGAGATGACGGTGGAGGGCAGGGGATGGCTTGTTTTTCCATCTCAAAAGTCGGAGGTTTTTGTTCGGATTCCAGCTTTTAATTATTTTATATTTGGAAAATGCAGTCAATTAATTTTATTGTTATTCCTAATAGGTTATTAATGTCCAGTTATTTGAATAATTGGGCGCTTTTAACGTCCGCTTTTGCTTTTTGTTTGAACGTTTAAATGTTTTTGAATGTTCGAATTTGCTTTTTGTTTTGTTCAAACATTCATAATGTGTTCGAATGTTCAAATGTTCGGATTTGTTTTTTGTTTAAACTTTTAAATGTTTTTGAATGTTCGAATTATTCAGTTTTATATTCTTGTTTAATTAATTAGGTTGGCGTAAAAAAACGATTGTATGTGTGGTCATTAAACAGTTAATTAGTAACAATAATTATTTTCGTATTAATATAAATAATGATAATATTAGTTTTAAAATAATATTATTGACTATTTTATCATAGTAATATTGTTATTGATAATATTACTGATAATAATATTGAAAATAATATTATGGATAATTGTATTTACAATATTTAAAAGAAGAATTAAAATAATAAAAACAAAAATGATAATAAGGATAATACAATTATTAACAATAGTACTATTATTAAAAATAAAATTATGAAAAACTAGCATTAGTAATAATAATAATAACATTAGTAATAATAATAACAACATTAATAATAATAATAATAACATTAGTAACAATGATAATAATAGTTTAATACTAATGTAGTTAAAATTGGTAAGGTGAATGAAACGAAAACATTGGCAGTAACTTTAAAGTTTATGATAATACTAATGTTTGAAGAGAATATTAAAAACCTCATAAAATAGTATTAATGCTTCAAGTAAAATTTTATTGTTAACAAAAAATGACTTTTAATAATAAAACTATTATACACAGTTTATGCAAATGAGTGAACTTTTATTTCATAAAATTAGTTATAGACAGTGATGTAGAATTAATTAATGAAATACATAAACTTATATCAATTATTTTGTTGTTGTATATTTTTGTAATACTTGAAGACATTTTTTTTCATTGTCTAGCTTAACAAATGAAGTTAAAAATTAAATTTCTAAAATGTTTTAGTTTCCGAGGATTGTCAAGTTTTTCAAAAATCTTGATTTTATTGTAATAAGAGATTCACAAACAGACATGACGACATTCTGGACCATGTCTAGAACTCCTCCTTTTCAATGAGTGACCATGTTAATCAATGGAATAGTAAAGTTGTGATACTATGAAGGTAGGTTTGATGTGTTACAGAACGCCTGTATCACTATTTGTGAATATTTTCAACAGGCAAATTAAAAATTAAAGGTTTTGCTACGACAGTTGAACTAATTATGACATCAGGTGGAGACGAAATGTCATTTGAAACTGAGCCTAAACTGAGAAACATAAAATAAAATATAACAAAATTAATAACATAAAATAAAAAAACAGAAAGACAAAAATGAAAACGTTACAACTTAAATTAACTTGAATTAAATTGTTATTTTTCAATTGAACTTAAAGTTTAATAAGACGGACAATTTAGTTAAGTTAATTAAATTGATTAAACATAATACAAATTGGTAAAAGTTTATTACATTTAAAAATAAATTATACCCTTGCCATATGAATTTTCTTATATATTCGCAATAACATTTTATTTGCAATACTGATACTTTACTTTACATCGCCAACATATCTTATTTATATTGGTTGCATTTAAAAAATTTAGTTTCAAATTGATTAAAAAATAGTTATTGATTGAAATATTTATTCAGATTAAATATATATAGTTCATTACTATAATAATGTATTAAATTCAATTATTATAATAATACATTCAAATCAATTATTATAATAATGTATTCAAATTAATTGTTATGATAATGTATCAAGCATACTTACTATTTTAAAGTATTCAACTTCATTAATATGTTAACGTATACAAATAAATTATTATAATAATGTACTATAATTATTTATTATATAATATTGATTGTTCGAATAATATATTGAAATTAATTATTTTAACAATGTATTAAATATTTTTATTATAACAATGTGTTGAACATAATCATTATTCTAATTTTTAATTGTTATATTAAAGTATTCTAATTCATTATCATAACATTTTATTAAAATTAATTATTGTAATAATGTATCAAAATTAATTATTATAATAATGTATAAAACAAATAGTTATTATAACAATGTTTTAAACATATAGTTGTTATTGTAATGTAAAAAACTTAATTATTATTATAATGTATGAAAATTAATTATTACAATAATGTATTAAAATTAATTATTGTAGTTGTGTATTAAACTTCATTATTATAATGATGCATTAAACTTAATTATTATAATGTTGTATTAACATTAATTATTATAATAATATGTTGAAATTAATAATTGTAAAAATGTATCAAAGTTAATTATTATAATTATGTATTAACATTAATTATTATAATAATGTGTTGAAATTAATTATTGTAATGATGTATTAAGCTTAATTATTATAATAATGTATTGAAATTAATTATTGTACAAATGTATTAACATTTACTATTTTAATAATGTATTATGCTTAGTTATTATAATAAAGCGTTAACATTAATTATTGTAATAATTTATTAAGCGTAATTATTATAATAATGTATTAAAATTAATTATTGTAAAAATGTATTAAACTCAATTATTATAATGATGTATTAAACTTCATTATTATGATAATTTATTATAATTAAAACCAAATTAATCATCCGAAGGAAATAACGAACAATAAACAATGAACCACAAAAATGATGGTCTGAAAGAAATGCACAGCACGGCGCTCAAGTGGTTACTCTGTACGGTGAAGCTAATGAAAAATCCGATGCTTAATACTTTCAAGTTCCATGAAGGTAGTTTTGGTCTGTTTTTGCAGAAAATTTTGTGGAAAACTTGCCAAAATTTTAATTTGTGGTAAATATTTTAACAATAAAGAACATATGCGATGGAAATCAATGTTAAATACTTATTTGTTATGATTTAACTGAAAATTGTATTGATTTATTCATATTTCAACTGGCCTTCAGTCCCATATCTTTCGCTGTTCGTTATGACTGATGACCAGTCGAATGGTTCTTCATTTTGTAAAAAATACTTGATTAAATCTTGGATTATAAAAATTGTGAGTTTGTGTATTTTTGACATCTTTCGCTCGTCAATGTTTTTGTATTTAATTATCAAAATTGTAAAATGTTTCAAAAGCTGAAATAACTGAAATAAAAAATTATGAACAATTGTGATAATACAACTAAATAATGCAAATATAAAAAAAAACTAGTAAGAGTTTTCAAGAATAAAAATATAGAAAGCTAAATTAATAATAAAGAAAAACAAAGTGATAGAATAAAAAAAAATACAGATAGAAGATAAAGAATGAGATATAATGAGAGTAAATTTGAGAGTTATGATAAAAAAGAATGAAAAGATAAAAGCTTAATGATGAATATAAAGAGAGATTTTGCACATGATCACAACAAGGGTGATGATAGAATGAATATAGAAGTAAAACAGATAAGAAATAGATAGAATTAAAAAAATAATAAAAATAAAAAGGACATATAATTGAAAGAAGAGAATACAAAGGTAAAAATAGATAGAAGTAAAATAAAAAAAAACAGATAAAAAGGAGATATAAGTAAAATAGGAGAATGAAAGTTAAAAAATGAGATACAAAAAAGAAAATAAAAAAAAGATAAAAAAGAAGATTAAAGTAGAATAAAAGGATGATGATAATGATAATGATAATGAATATGTTTATTTGGCCATAGATTTACAATAAAATATTTACATTAAAACCAAAAACTTAGAATTAATAAATAAGGCCCAGCCCAACCCAGTCGGAAATTGCCATTGGCTCACAACTGGATTATGATTGGTTTAAATTGGTGACATTGTTGGCTAGTGCTTGGCTATAGTCTATGGCTAGCGATCGAAATGTCCTAGGGTTGGCTAGTCATTGGATACTGTTGGTTTAGTACGGCTCAATGTTCCATAGCCAGCGTTTATCCAAATAATACCGGCATTGGTCCAAGCACTAGCCGTAATTGGCCGTTGACTAATGTACGGTCCAGTTTTGATCGATATTCAGTTTGTTGTCTGGTTATTATGGCTTGTACCGGTTCAGTTGCAGTCTTTAGTTGGTGCACACTCGGCTTAAAGGTGGGTAGCATTTGGCTCACTACCAGCTTAAGGATGGCTCGCTTTTGGATCACTAACAGCTTAATGGTAAATTTCTATAAACTGAAAATGGGCCAATGATAAACAATCAAAAAATCAAAAAAAATCAATGCTAGCTGATTGAGAGATGATCCGAGTCAATCCAGTGCTGGCTTATAACCAATTATAAAAATGTCAGAGTTGGCTTAAAAATGGATGGAACAATGATAACCAGTTACAAAAAATGTAGTGTTGGCTGTAATGAAGATGGACCGCTGATAACCAATTAAAAATTCCCAGTGTTGGCTGATAATTGGGATGATCCAACTATAACCATTTTAGATAAACACTTTCACTTGGCCAAGGAGGGATGGTCTAATGATAACCATACACAAAAATTGCGTTGGCTGATTTATGGATGGCCCAATGATAACCAACTGCAAAAATGGTTTGTACATCACTAACCAATGAAAAGCCAATTAAAACCAATTGTATCTGTCTTAGTCCAATGAATGGCCGTTGAAAGTTTCCGACTGGGAATGAGTATTTAATACTATTATAGGACTGCTTTACATATCATATTTTTTTTCTATATTTATCAAATATTAAAAAAAAATTAAAAATTAAAAATATAACGAAACATTTTCAAAAATATAGCTATTTACAAAATAATATAATAATTATAAACGGAGATAAAAGTTAAATAGAAGGATAAAAAATATAAGATAAAATAAAAGCAAATATAAAGAATAAAAAGATAAAAAGGAGATAAAAGTAAAACAAAAGGATAAAAAATAAAAGATGAGATAAAAACAAATAAAAAGGATAAAAAGATAAAAATGAGATAAAAGTAAAGAAATATGATAACAAGTTAAAAAAGGAAATAAAAGTAAAATAGAAGGTTATAAAGGTGAAAAAGGACATAGGAGTAAGCTAAAAGGATAAAAAGATAAAAAGGAGATAGAAGTAAAAAAGAGAATACAAATAAAACCAAAATTAGAAGTAAGAGAAAGAGATAAAAATAAAAAAAAGATAGAAGAAGAGATCAATTAATAGTGACGAGAGAAATGTTTTTCTCCTCTTTCATCGAATCCTCGTCTCGATTGTAAAGCAAATATTTTGAATGTATAACTATTTCATTATTCATTATTTCATTATTTATTATCTCATTATTAATTATTTCAATATTTCATTATTTAATTATTCATTATTCATTATTTCATTATTTATTATTTCATTATTCATTATTTCATTATTCATTATTAATTATTTCATTATTTCATAATTCATTATTTCATTATTCATTATTTCATTATTCATTATTTCATTATTCATTATTCATTATTCATTATTCATTATTCATTATTCATTATTCATTATTTCATTATTCATTATTCATTATTAATTATTCATTATTTCATTATTCATCATTTCATTATTCATTACATAATTATTCATTATTTCATTATTCATTATTTCATGGTTAATTATTTCATTATTCATTATTTCATTATTCATTATTCATTATTCATTATTCATTGTTCATTATTCATTATTTCATTATTCATTATTCATTATTCATTATTCATTATTTCATTATTAGTTATATAATTATTCATTATATAATTATTCATTATTTCATTATTCATTATCTCATTATTCATTATTTCAATATTTCATTATTTCATTATTTAATTATTCATTATTCATTATTTCATTATTCATTATTTCATTATTAATCATTTCATTATTCATTATTTCATTATTCATTATTCATTATTCATTACGCATTATTCATTATTCATTATTCATTATTTCATTATTCATTATATAATTCTTCATTATTTCATTATTCATTATTTCATTATTCATTATTTCATTATTAATTATTTCATTATTCATTATTTCATTATTCATTATATCATTATTTATTATTTCATTATTATTATTCAATATTTCAATATTTTATTATTTCATTATTCATTATTTCAGTATTTATATTCATTTTTAACTATTTAATGTTAATCAATATTTCGTTATTGTTATTCATTATTTTGTTATTATTATTCATTATTTCATTATTATTATTCGTTATTCCATTAACATTATTCATTACTTCATTATTTCATTATTATTATTATTATTATTATTCATTATTTAATTATTCGATATTCTATTAACATTATTTATTTGTTCATTATTCATTATTTCATTATTAATATTCATTGTTTCATTCTTATTATTCATTGTTTCATTATTATTATTATTCATTTTTTCATTATTATTATTTATGATTTAACTCTTTGTATCCATTATTTCATTATTCATTCAGATACTTTGACTTCGGCGCCTGAAGTCTCCAGCAGCAACTTTTCTATATTTTCTAAATGAATAAATCGTAATTTGTTTCCACATCAATAAAAATATAAATAAAAACAATTATAAATAAAAACAATTAAAAATAAATAAAATTACAAATAAAGTTAATTAAATCAATAAATGAATGAATAAATAAGTAAAATAGAACTATCTGTTATTTCCTTACTCGAAAAAATTGTTCCTTCAACCAACAATTTAAGGAAAAGTTTTTTATTTTCGTTACTCAATCTCATTTTCGTAACTCGAATGACAGATGATTTATATGTTTGTTTTTTTTTTAATAATGTGGTTTTTCGTTTTTTGCGAGTTTAAAAAATAATAAACTCGGTCTTCAAACTCCTCATTAGTGGACCAGCCTCCAGGAAAGATTTAAAATAGAGGAACAAGGCACGAGACGTTTGAGTGTTCAAAACAAACTTTTAAATTATTTGACTGTTAAACAAACAGTCTGTGTGATTATCTTTAGAAGATTAATTATTAAAAAATAGAGAATATAAATTGTTAAATGTATGCAGAGAAGGCTCGTTCTTAATGGTGTGAGAGAATACAAAAACGCAGAAGTTCATTAGAAAGGAATGTGCAATGACTGAATCATCAATAGGGCCGAAAAGTGAATAGTCTAACATGGTTAGATCTCACTAAGAGCTAAAGTAAGGGATTAGCTTGAACACTTTTCCTTCATTCGATGTCTCGTTCCTGTGACTTCCTCCATAAATCATTTTCATATTTGTTGAAAGAAGTGAAAAGGCAAAGTCGCGGAAAATAAGCAACATTTAAGCAATTAATTTGATTAACCAAATTTAAATAACAATTCTTAATTAACAGTTGTAATTTTTCTCCTTTTTTCTAAACAAAAATAAAACCAGAACTTCCGCCATCTTCAGTGTGAGAACCAAGTCCCAGGCGTACCAACACAATTATTTTTGGGGGAAAATGCAAAAATTTCCATTTATAATTACCCTGAAAAGTTTTCCTTCCAGCAATCTGGTTTGATCTAGATTTAGGTTTCATTTAGATTTAGATTTAGATATTATTTGGTTTAGACCTCAGTTATAGTCTGGTCGAAATGCATGTCAGTTAGATTGAGTAATATTTCTCACTGTCATAAATCTTGAAATGCTTATTCAACTTTTTAATACCTATATAATAATGCCGTTTTCAACACTAACCGTAATGTATTTTAATCCTTATACTATTACGCCCATAACACATCATCAATATCTATCAATAATAGATAGTTCAGATGAGGATAGGGTTAAAATTTCTCTTTTTGAAGAGTGCTTCCCTCAAAAACAAAATCTATTTCGTCATTTTAATTTTCAGTTCTTGGAAAGTTAAATGTCAAAGTAATTATAGTTTTCAAATTTGAGATGCAGTTTAAACTTCTTCTAATTTCTAAATTTGATTAACTAAAACAAATTTGTTTTTAATTAACCACCAGGTTTAAAAGTTAATTAATTGCAGCCCCAAATGTTGAAATGCTTAACAATTTAACATTTGATGAGTTTACCAGTGCAGCACCATTGCTTCTCTCACAGTATCTATCTCAATTACCGGTCAGTAGCCAATTAATCACAATTAGCAAACACTTTGCACTTAGTTTCAATTAATGAAACAATTTTCACGACAGATAACAATCAATTATATAATTTGTTTGATTTAACGAACAACCTAAATTGATTTAAGCCTTACTTTCAGTACTTTTTATTGAACTCCATTTACTTTTTGTACTCTCGGAGATTGTATAATAATTATCAACGACATTTTTTTCTTTTTTAGTGGAACAAATTATGAAATAGTCTAAAGGTGTACCGATGTTAAATTATTAACAAGATATTGATATCGTAATATTGTAAGCTTAAAAGATCCTTCAATTTCTAAATAACAATTGTTTATAGTAATAAACAGATAAATAGCAATTATTTTAAATAATAAACAAATAAATAACAATTATGTTGAGCATTAAATATAAAAATAACAACTATTTTAAGCGATAAGCAAATAAATAACAATTATTTTGAGTAGGAAACCGAAAAAGTAACAACTATTTTAAGTAATTAACAAATAAATAACAATTATTTTAAGTAATAAACATATAAATAACAAATGTTTTTAATAATAAAAAAATAAATAGAAATTATTTTTAGTAATAAACAAAATAAATAACAATTATTTTAAGTAATAAACAAATAAATAACATTTCTTTTGAGCATTAAACATAAAATACCAATTATTTTGAGCAATAAACATAAAATAACAACTATTTTAAGCAATAAACAAATAAAGAACAATTATTTTTATCAACAAACAAATAAATAGTAATTATATTGAGTAATAAACATATAAATAACAATTCTTTTGAGCATTAAACATAAAATACCAATTATTTTGAGCATTAAACATAAAAAAACAACTATTTTAAGCAATAAACAAATAAATAACAATTCTTTTGTTAACAAACAAATAAAAAACAATTATTTTGAGTAATAAAGATATAAATAACAATTGTTTTTAGTAATAAACAAATAAATAATTTTTTTAAGCGAATCAAGTATTTTCTTTCCATTAAGTACTTTTGTGAAACATTAATAAATTATTAATTTATATTTTGATTGAATATGTTTGGGCGTAGCTCAATTAAAATTTATTTATTAATTAAAATTTAATTTCTTAATTATAAATTTTTTATTTTTATTTTGGTATTTGAACTTTGCTTTTGCTCATTTGGTATTTAAAAGTTAGAAATGTTATCTAAAATATTGAACGTTTATAATTGTAATATTTACTGTTTTTATTGTTTATAATTTTTCTTTCTTTATTTTAAATTGAGTAGAATTTAATTATCTTGTCTTATGTTTTATTTCAAACTCTTTGAATGTAATGAAGAAAACAAATGTTAACGAATGTTGTGAACATTTTAAACGACACCAACAAAGATAAATCAAGAAAAGTTATTTAGCATAACAAAAAAAAACAAAAAATGTGCACATGGAAATCCTTAGCTTCATATCGAATTGCATTACTTCAGTGTGCTTTGAGAAGAGAAATGGATTTTCAATAAAATTTAAAAAAAAACTAGAACTGTTATTAAATAAATATTTGATTGTTTGAACTAACAATTGTTGTTGTGTATAAGAAACAAAGTATGTTTATGATGACATGTTTGCGCTTATCCATCTGACACGGCAGTTAAATCGCTTATAAATGAGAGATTGAATAATTAAATTTGTTTACCTAATTAATAAATGTTCATTAATCATATAACATACAAATGTCAGAGAGGGAGAGAGCAAGAGAGAGAGAGAGAGAGAGAGAGAGAAGGAAGTATTTATATATATATATATATCTAGATATATATATACATATATACATACATATATATATATATCAACATTTCGGCCTTCATGTGTACCTGCCCTTCATGTGTACATTATATAAGACACTTGACG
>JARUHE010312663.1:0-11923 GCA_031471125.1 Archaeomysis grebnitzkii | reverse complement strand
GTCTTCTATGTTCTCTTCAAATCTACCAGGATGTCAAACATTAATTATAAAAAAATGACAAATAATAATAATTAATATTTGACAAATAATAATAGTTAAGAAATGACAAATAATAATAACCAAAAAAATGACAAATAATAATAATAATTGAAAATGCCAAGCAATAATAATAAAAAAATAACCAATAATAATAAAAAAATGACAAATAATAATAAAAAAGAACAAACAATAATAATAAAAGATAACAAATAGCAATAATAAAAAAATGACAAATTATAATAAGAAAACAGCAAGCAATAATAATAAAAAATAATAATAATAAAAAAGTGACAAATAGTAATAAAAAATGACAAATAATAATAAGAAAATGGCAAGCAATAATAATAATAAAAAAACAATAATAATAAAAAAATGACAAATAATAATAAGAAAATGGCAAGCAATAATAATAAAAAAGAACAAACAATAATAATAAAATATGACAAATGGTAATAATAAAAAAATAACAAACAATAATAAGAAAATGGCAAGCAATAATAATACAAAAGAACAAACAATAATAATAAAAAAATGACAAATAGTAATAAGAAAATGGCAATTAATAATAATAAAAAAGAACAAACAATAAAAAAAAAATGACAAATGATAATAATGAAAAAAAAATTTGTTGCTTTGGTCTGTCAATTTTTTTTGTATTTCTTTCGAGTCGTGTCTTTGGAATCAAAAGCGATTTCTTGATTAAAGGTTCCCGAACTGCCGGTTAGAAAGTTGCACGCGTCTATATACTGTAACAACCAGTGTATAGTGTATAGTGTATAGTGTATAGCACGTAGTGTATAGTGTATTGTATAGTGTATAGGGTTTAGTGTATAGTGTTTGGTGTATAGTATTTAATGTATGGTGTATAGTGCATAGTGTATAGTGTATAGTGTATAGTGTACAGCTTATAGTGTACAGCATATAGTGTAACAACTCAGCGTATAGTGTACAGTTTATAGTGTATAGTGTATAGTGTATGGTGTATGGTGTATAGTATTTAACTTATGGTGTATAGTGCATAGTGTATAGTGTATAGTGTATATTATGTAGCATATAGTGTATAGAGTATATTGTATAGTGTATAGTGTATAGTTTATAGTGTATAGTATATAGCGTATAGTGCATAGTGTATAGTACTGAGTGTATAGTGTATAGCGTATAATGCATAGTGTATAATGTAAAATATTTAGTGTTTAGTTTATAGTGTATAGCGTATAGTGCATAATGTATAGTGTATGGTGTTTATTGTATAGTGTATAGTGAATAGCGTACGGTGTATAGTATAGCAAATCTGGCTTTGGATTTAAAGTTATCAAAATTTTAATTGAATTCAGTATCTTTTAGAAATATTCAAATAAAAATAAATATAACATATATTTATATACAATTATATACATATGGATCGACATTAGCACAAGTGAGGTAACCCACATTCTAATAACATGTAATTACTTCGCTTGTGCTTTTGCCGACCCATACATTCCTTATAAATATGATTGCATATTTGTAATGTATTAATTTAGTAATATATATAAATATAAATATATATAAATAAAATAAATAAAATAAATAAAATAGATAAAATAAATAAAATAAATAAAATAAATAAATATAAATAAATATAAATAAACGTGTTTTTGTATACTTGCAATATATTTTCGTTTAAGCAAATTCTATCAAAAGCTTCAGTGTTTGATGTTTGTTGTTTTGATAAAACATCTCAAAAAACAGTTGTAAACTTATTTATTCATATTTATTTGTGTGTTTCTTTATTAATTAATTTACTAATTAGTATTCAACTAATTAATTGGTTAATTATTTTTTATTAACTTATTTGTTTATTTATTTATTAATAGATTAATGAATTTATTTTTTTATTAAATTATTCAATTAGTTTCGTTAAATTTTAAAGTCTTAAGTTGTAACTTTCAAGTTTAAAATTTTCAAATCTCAAGTTTTAAGTATTATGTTTTAAGTTTTAAATTTTAAGTTTCAAGTTTTTAAGTCTTAAGTTTGTTGTTTTTAATTTTAAGTTTAAGTTTTAAATTTAAGTTTCAAGTTTTAAGTTTTAAGGTTTTAGTTTTAAGTTTTTAATTTTAACTTCAAACTTTAAGTTTTAAGTTGTCAAGTTTTGTTTTCATATTGAAAACAATATGGTAGAGAAAGCAATACTAAAATCTCATTAAAACTCTCTAAAAATCCTCCTACAAGAGAACCTTCAAATATTAAAGCAACAAAACTTCTTAACAATTGTAAAAAACAAAACTTTTAATTAGAATAAAAAAGTATTCTAAGAAAATTTTTAAAAAATTCTAAGAAAAAAGTGTAAAAATTATAGAATGTTTGCTTAACCTCATTAGTTGTCAACAAAAAGAAGAGAAAAATGTCAGAAGTTGGTTCATTATTTTATTTTTTACTCAAATTTGGAGATTTTTAGGAATGAAAATACAAATAAAGTAATTACAATTTTGAAAAGAACAAAATTTTAAATTCTTGTGAACGGAATTATATTTATTATTCAATGGTAAAATATCTGGAGATATAAGAATTTAAATGAGCTATTTATAACGAATAAATTTATGTTTTTAATTTTATATGATTTGTACAATAATTTTTTAAGTATATAAATTTTTAGTTTTTAAATGCCTAAAGTATTTGTAAGTCTTATAAATTGATGTGTAAGTTTGCAGCGTTTATAAGCAATACTTATAAATAATTATACATTATTGCTAATCAGCAATTGTTTACAATTTTAGTTGTAAATAAATTACAAACTGTTTTAGACAATTTAGCAACCAAACTGACAATATTATAATCTGTCTGATGTGGTGAAGACTATTTTTGTTTGTATACAAATAAAAGAAATCAGAGTAAATGCTACGCATTAAAAGTTGTGTTTGTATGCTAAAAAAAGTTTCTAATCTTGTATAATATTTTAATACAATTCTATATATTATTATATTAACACTTTTCCTTCATTTGTTTTCAACAAAAATATCTATAAACCTTAAAACATGGGTTATTCATGAGTTTGATGATACATTGGGTAAATCTAAAAACTCCTAAAATGTCTATTGTTTAAATAAATATAAATTTTAGGCAAATCTCTAATTCTATCATTTGTTTTGAACAGTTTTTTCTCTAAACATTCAAACAAACGTCTCGGTTTACCATAAGTTTTAACTTTCTTTTAAAATGTATGTTTTAATAGGTAAATAGAAATAAAATTATTGAAAAAATGTTGAATGTTATGTTCTTTATTTTCATTTAAACAAAATTTCTGGTGATTAAAAAAAGCAAAGTTTTGGCAGTCCAAAAGTCATCCTACGCCCCACTGTCAACAACAACAATCAGAGGTCATTTATAGAAATTGGTTTTTCAAACACAGCTTACTAAGTAAATGAAAAATATTATTTCTGGTATTGGATCAATATTTTTTTCGTTATTAAATATTATACTGTTTATTGTATTCTTAAACAATTTTTACATGTTAGTGTATCAAACAGATATATTTTAGTAAATTGTCTAACTGTGCGTAAGGACAATTATTGTTAACTTTGACGCAGATATTTAGTTATATTTTTGTGGGCATATATGAGAGAAAACTTTAATTTACTGTCATAAGTGATCAGAGTTATCAAGACTATTTAATTAAAATTTAGTAAATTGTTTTTTAAAAAGTGATTTTCAAACTATGAGAAATTCGGAATTCTTCTTTTTATGAGTTTGATTTGAAAAGTTCAATTTATGTTTCAAATAACACATATTAATTTATAATTATAATTGTAATTGATTATAATTAATTATAATTGTAATTAAACTTTAACCATTTTGGTCTATTAACATTTATAAATCTAGTGTAAGTTGTTCATCTTGACATTTATAGCTCACAAAACCTTTAGTTACTGAATTAAAATAATTTTATCTTTAACAAAAAATCCAAGTATTTGAAAAACAATATTCCACTGAAATTGAATAGCTCTTACATTAATTTAAAATGTTCAATTCTTATGTCTGGTTTCAATTTTTTCTTTAGCTTTGTTATATTTTAAGTATGTACAATAGCTATAAAAATAAGAGTCGCCTTCATTTAAGCAATTAGGCATGCATAAAGTTTTAGTTTTGGTTTATTATTTATTGTAAAGCATTGAAACAAATATAATCCCAATACACATATTTATATTTTATAATTTGTTTATATTTTATATTTTATATTTATATTTTATATTTTGTTTATAAAGCTGATTGGATAATCTAAAACTTGTTACATCAATTTCTCGACTTAACGAGTACTCTTATTTCTTGTGCGATAGTAGAAGATAATGCATTTAGCAAACGTGTTTATCTTGTCCGCTCTTATCTAATACCTATAAATTTTTTATTGGTAGCCCTAGTAGCATTGTAGTCACTAATCCTCAGCTATTAGCCAAGGGAGAATCTAAAATTCCATTTGTATAGGTAAGTTAATTATATAAACTTGTTCTACCGTTGTTTATAAATGGAATTTAATTTCATAAAACAGGTGGCTGAAAAGAGCTCAAAATAACTAAGTTACGTTGATATAACACAATAACTAAATGAATAAAATTCATTAAACTACATCAATTTAATAAAAAAAACTGAGTGAATAAAATAAATTAAATTACATCAATTTAATAAAACAACTGTGTGAATAAGATACAATAAAATACATTAATATATTACAATAAGTAAGCGAAAAATACAATAATTTACATCAATTGAACAAAATAACAAATTAATAAAACACAATATAATACAAGGATTAAGTTAAAATAACATACAATACATTATATCATTTTAATACAATTACTAAGTTAAAATAAAATACAATATATTATATCAATATAACACACTAACTAAGAGAATAAAACACTGCAATACAAGCACTGACTGACAAAATACAACAAAATACATCAATATAATACAATAAATAAGTGAAAAATATAATAAGTTATAATCATTTAATAAAATAACTAATTGAAAAAGAATGCATCAGTATAGCAGAGTATCTAAGTAAATGAAATACAATAAAATACATCAATCTCATACAGTAACTAAGTAATAAAATACATCTTTATAATACAATATTTAAATGACTAAGATATAGCAAATTACATAATTAAAATACAATACCTAAGTGAAAAAAACAGAACACATTATATCAAAATAATAGACAAAATAAGTGAAAAACAACAGAATAAATTATATCAATATAATACAATACTTAGGTGAAAATACAGAATGAATTATATCAATATAATACAATACTTAGGTGAAAATACAGAATGAATTATATCAATATAATAGAATAACTAAGTGAAAACAAATACAATAACTTATAACACAATACATTTTCACCCATCGATTCTTTCTTCTCCCATACAATTCTTAGCTCTCTCACACACAATAAAAATAAAATATTTCCAAACTGAAATAAGAAAGAATCAAAAATAAACTTTAACCTTAGAGTCATTAAATCTCTTTCCTTTTATCTTCAATTAACATCAGAAAATAACATAAACTTTTAAAACTTTAAAGACTTGTATAACTTTTATTTTTATTTCACTTTTACAAAACAACTTCAAAGGGAAAAAAATAAAATGAAAGTTATTTTATGTTTTTAGTGAATGTTATAGACTGAAATATTATTGTAGGTTTGTCTAAAATAAATCCCAAATCTGGGTCGTAGGATAATCATACACATATGTTTTTTCCTTAATTAATTCATACAAGATGAACAGCTAATATTAAGATGTTGTAACACTAAATATTGTTTGAAACATTGAAATATATTTATTTTATGCCATTTACTATCAAGATGTACCTACTAAAAGAAATATAATTTGTGTACATTGACTTGGTTAAAAATTACGACGGTGATCATCATACCATTCAAGCCGAAATATCAAACTTTCGAATGTGCTTTAAGGAAAAGGTTTATTGTTATGAGATGAAAGCAGACAAAAAAGTCAATGAAAAAAGAGATCATCGAAGGGTGAAAGAAAATGATTATCATTGAATTGTTAATATTGCTTATGTCTTCACAGCGTTAAATAATTGCAATAAGGACTAAATCACATTGAGATTATCATTGAAAATAACCCTTATTGTATAGGACTTATTTATCATTGTATGCCTTAAAGGGTTAAACATACCTTTTATATTTCTCATTTAATTTGGGCGCCATGTTGTTCTAAAGTCAACTGCAAAGATCGGTTCTGTTTTACGTTCATACCATTACACATCATATCCTACTTCTAAGAGAGTATATATTCGAGTATACCAATTATAAATGCAAGAGTTCAAACACTCTCTTATGTCTTAAACCTTTAACGTGATGTGATGTATTTATCTTGTACAACAAAGGTTATTTTCAATACTAACTTCAATGTATTCTAAACTAAATGACAATAACTATTTATGCGTTAAATAGTTCTTTTCAATACTAACTTCAATGTATTTTTAACTTATGGCAATAACTATGCATGCTTTAAGGGGTTAATTCTTTATTTAAACAAAGCTTGGTTTATCAACTCATTAATACATATCATCAATACACATACCCTTGCAACGCGTCAGTAGAGCCACATTCTCGACCAAGCTTCACACAATTTCATCAGATCTGTATTGAATCAACTTTTCTTGGTTCAATAGAATCGTATAACATTGTATCAATGTGGTTTAAATCAAGAAAATGTTGATTCATTACAAATCGTATAACATTGTGTCAATGTGATTTAAATCAAGAAATGTTGATTCAATACAAATCGTAAAACATTGTGTCAATGTGATTTAAATCAAGAAAATGTTGGTTCAAATCACAACAAACCTAAAACTAATAAACCAGAAACGCAAAAGAACGAATAAAGATGACACGGATTGCTCCTGATAGTAGATGAAATACAATGTCAAAAGATGAAAAATTTCTCCAATTTTGGAGTTACTTAGGATAAAAATTCTAAATAATGTGAAGCAATAAAATAAATCTATTAATGCGTAAAGGATACAATTCATGACGTTCATAAGGGTAGTTTTATATACAAATTTAACGTATTTTAGTCCTTATATCAATATTTTGTCATGTTTTAATGGGTTAAGATGATTCTTCTTAAAAGGTACTCGACAAATACTTTCTATATTGTCGATAAATTTATCTAAAATTCGTGTTTTGTAGTTTATTGTCCGTAAATTTTACGGCGGTTGTTTATTCAGTAAAAATCACATTTATTTTTGGACTTGCCAAAGATTTTTTTTCAACTTTGGTTTCATTCAAGTTTAAACTAAACAATTAATTTTATGGTGAGATAAATGTTGAAATTTATAAGTTTAATTTAGTTTCTTTATTGGTCATATCATTTTCTTGTTCTTTTGAACTAAATTTAGATTTTTATGATTTAAAACTATTAAAGTATAAGAAATACTATTACTACTGATACACCGACTATTATTATTAATGTTACCGCTACTATTACGATTACTAATACAAGAACAAAAATACTACTATTCTCCCTACTACAACTAATACCACTGCAACTATTACATTTCTTACTAATACCACTACTACTACTACTACTAGTACTACTGCTACGATTGATACTACCATTATTACTACTGTAACTACTAAAAACGTTTGCTGTTAAGACAAATGATAGTACGACTAATAAAAAACAAACAAATTATAGTGAAAAAGGTAAAATTCGATCAAAAGGCGAAAAGAATGATGAAACAACAGAAAGATTCCTAAAAAAAAGCTATAAAAGTCAAAAAATTTATGATTGGCATAAATTAGTTGCTGATGCTTCACCGAAAAGAATGGTGTCGGACCAGAAATAAAATTACTCTACCACCAGTTCATTCATGTCCCCCGAAAATTACCCAATCTCAGGAAAATTAAAAAACTCCAAATTTGGTCTAACTAACCCTTTAAAATATTCATAAACAACCTTTGTCTCTTTCATTAAAGTTATTATAGTTGAGATATTTAATAAAATATTTAGACGTGCGAAATATATGATGTATGGAATTTTTTGTTTGCAATAACAACATTACATCGAAATCTAAATACCATTAAAACTCGAAGCAAAGAAAGTTTTGAAGTCAAATGGTGGAAAAATAATTTTGTGTTATTTTATTGAGCTATAAATCTTTTCCGTATTACTGCGATCGTTATAATCTCTTTATAAAATTTGTCTTCTTTCAAAAATCGGCTGAAAGATTTATGCTCTAGGATAATAAATACACGCACTCCTAATAGGTGGACTGGTCGGGAAAGTTCTTGTGAATGGGTGACCCATATTAAGGATGTTCACGAATGATAATTGATAGTTAGAATCATAGTAGTTACATAACGCCTCCATCTGCATTACTTCATTGATAAACGTGTTCACCAATGACAAGGATTATTCTAAACTCGTGAACACGTTGATCAATAGAATAGTGTAGTTGCAGAGGTTCTATAAATTTATTGAGGTGTTCCAGTGTCCCATGGTTATACGTGAACTTATGTTTGCATTAGGAATGCCCTCATCTGTATTTGTTACTCATAGCAGATATAATTTAGAGAAACGTGTAATGAAATAGGACATAATATGTTTCATTCCCTCAATTTCTGAATGAGTGTTGCCACAATATAGAACATACGTGAAGTTAATCTTGAAAGAAACTAAAGGTATATTACTATATTTTAGTGTCATAAGAATTTTTAGCGTAAAAACCAACCAAAAAAAACAAAACACATTGGTATACATAAAACGTTTTATTTTAAGGTAATCTCGAATAAAATTAATTACAGCAAATTTAAATGAAGTATGGTGGTCGAGTGGATACGAACGATGCCTGGAGATTAATGTCGCATAGGCAAACATCATTGTCATCGATTAGAGGCCATTCTAAGGCTATTTCATTGTGATTTCAACGTGGCTGTATTTCTTTAAAATCTCGTATGCTAAGCTTACCCTTGCTTGGAAGACACACCATATGTCGGCTGCACATCCTCACGGTACACATCACTTAATGTGGGTACATTACAACTCCAGAAACGTAGACTCTTAAAACGTATAATCATGAAACGAAGAAACGGAGGTTCCTCCTATAACGTAGACAACATTTTGCTCTACGTTTCAGGAGTTTTACTGTATTAATATTAGACCTGCTATATAAAAGTCACAAATATTATTATGTATTTTAATTAATTGGTTTTGCGGATGTATGAAATGGTCATAATGATAATTGTATAGCGCCTGAAACAAAGTTTAAATCAAAACCCATCGAAGATTATATGTCCTTGCTCAATCTTTCGTAAAAAAGTGATCTATGCGCTTGCATACAATTGCATTGTCGTTTTTCTGTCTTCCTTATCTTCTCCGCGAAACTAAGCCATGAGTACAAAGCCCCTTCGTCGTCTGAAGTTCCATTACACCAGGTTCTCCTGCGTACTAAACGTACCTCATGTACCAAACGTGCGTCAAAAAATAAGTACGCACTCGGCACGTTCTAATCATAACACATCTACGTACATATTTTGAGAATACAGAGGACCAAGCAAGTATTTGTTTCGTAAAAAAATGCATTAACTACGAAAGTATATTGTCCACTTACGTTTTGTACGTGAATTGCGTTTAGTACGCGTACGTACGTTATACGTACGTATAACGTACGTATTTTGGGGGGTGGACGGTCACCCATTCAAGTGTTAGCCAGGCCCAGTGTTGCTAAATTTTGTTAACAGGTAAGAAGCGATGTTCTTAACCTACCATAGACATTTTTCTTCTTTTTTAAGCTCAATTACTTTGGATATAAAATGTTCAATATATTCTATACGATTGATTTCGTCTTTAATTTTGAACGAAATAATTTCATTTTGTTTCGTACAAAACTTTGCTCGAATTGAGAAATTATAAAAGCAATTTACTTTTTGAAGTTTTGTAAACTTTAAAAAGTTTATGGTCTATTATTCTTATTTTTCAATCTATAAGTATAAAATACGATCATGCGTTTTATATTTATAGTTTTTTATGTTTTTATATTGTTATAATTATATTTATAAACTATTATTACAATGATAAGAACACTAATATAATGGTAGTTGTAATAATGTTAAGTATGTATATACCTTATTGTAATAATAATAACAAAAATAATGAAATAATAATAAAAAGAACGTTAAGTATTTTCACAATAATAATACATTTAATGGTATAATATTGTCATCAATAATAACAATAACAATAGCAACACTAATAATATAATTATAATCAAATTCAGATCATGTTTTATTTTCCAAACAGTTTGGGCAAACAAAAAACAGATACAATAAGATAAAATAAGAGAAAAGAAGATAAAAGAAGATAAAATAACTGAATTGTAAATATTGTAATAACAATGATGTTATTAAATGGTTATACCAAACAATACCAAACAAAACAACTGAGTGTTCTCTGCAAACATATAATATTTATCATTTGAAAATATAATCATTATAAACTGTCACCATTGTTATAGTTTTTATTAGTATTACAGTTATTATCATTATTGTCACTATAACCAATTATTATTATGTTCATTATCATTATCAATTATTACCATTATCTGTTGTTTATCATTATCATTACTAACTATTATCCTTATTTTCATCTATTGTTACCATTATCAATTACCATCATTATCAATTACTATCATTATCAATTATCATCATTACCAATTACTACCATTATCAATTAACATCATTATCAATTACTATCTTTATCAATTATCATCATTATCAATTACAATAATTAATAATTATTAACATTATCAATTAGCAATGCTATAATTGTTAGTTAATAAAAATTATAATAGTTGATAATATTAGTATTATTTACTATCCTTATCAAGTATTATAGTTAATAATTATTGTAATTTATTATCAGTTACGAATTATTATCATGATAATCAATTATTGATTATTATCAATACCAACTATTATTATCAGACATTATCAATTATTAACTATTTTAATTATTATTTATTATAATTATCACCAATTATTAATCACTATGATTATTAGCATTTTCAACTATTATAATTATCATCATCATCTATTGTAATTATTAACAATTATTAATTGTTCTAATTATCATCATTATCAACTACTATAATTATTATCAATTATTAATTATTATAGTTATTAATTATTATAATTATTGCCATTGTCAACTATCCTAATTATTATAATTATCAAATATTATAATTACTATCATTATTAATTATTATAATTATTATCAAAATTAATTATTATAATTATTATAATTACCAATTATTATAATTACTATAATAATTAATTATTATAATTACTATCATAATTAATTATTATCTATCATTATCAATTATTTTAATTATTATAATTACTATAATAATTAATTATCATAATTACCTTCACAATTTTAACAAAATAACAAAACCGGATTTTTTTTGCAGTCGGTGCTGGATCAGCCGGATCTGTCGTCACGAACCGCCTGTCAGAAATCCCGGACTTCAGCGTCCTGCTCCTCGAGGCCGGAGGAGACGAGACGGAGATCAGCGACGTGCCGGTCTTGGCCGGATACCTTCAGCTGTCCAAGATGGACTGGCAGTACAAGACGGAGCCGCAGGACTCGGCGTGTCTTAGTATGGCGGATAAGGTGAGTTTGAGTTTTTTTTTATTTATTTATTTGTTTAATATTTATTTATTTATTTATTTATTTATTATTTATTTATTATTTATTTAATTATTTATTTATTTATTTATTTATTTGTTTATTTATTTATTATTTGTTATTTATTTATTTATTTATTTATTTATTTATTATTTATTTATTTATTTATTTATTTATTTATTTATTATTTA
>JARUHE010312652.1:0-11923 GCA_031471125.1 Archaeomysis grebnitzkii | reverse complement strand
ATTATTATATCATTATTATTATATTATTATTTTTGTATTATTATTGTTATATTATTATTATTATTATATTATTAATTATAATTTTAAATTTATATTAAAGTTGTAATAATTGTTATTAAAAATAAATATTTATTATTACAATGTATACTATAATTTGATCAACAATAGCACAAGTGAGGCAAGCTCTATATTTTTTAAATGTGGGTTGCCTTACTTGTGCTATTATAGTAAACATTATTATAACATCTAAAGTGATTATCTTAACATATTAATGGGTGTACATACTTGAATGCTGAGAAAATAAATGAATGAACACAAATAATTAGGAAATATTGTGTCATTGAGATTAATTTATTAATCATTAATCAAATTCATCCGTTTTTATATTTTCTATTTGAATAAATGAGAGACCAATGTTGAAGTTGTTTTTGTGTTTTTAAAGTAAAGGATTGGTAACCCAACCCTCCTCCCCCCAACATACTTACTACCTCCACTAACCAGCTGAACTAACCCCTTCTGCACCAATTGCTTCAGTATGATATTTTAAAATGTTTTTAATGGACATAGAATATTCATTAAGAGTTAATATTTTTTTTCAATTTATACTTTTAACTTAAATTGTTCACTTCTTAAAACTTGGCTACATAGACTGCACGAAAATATTTTAGTAAATACATTATACATATAGATCAATATATTAAACCTGAATTTCAATTTTATTATTACGTTGGGGTTTTGAGAGCAACACAATTTAGAGGGCAATGTTTCTGCTAAATATTTTGATGAATACTAATGAAAATTTAAATTTAAATTTAAATTTATTGGTGAAATTGGCAATGACCTTCAGTGAATATTTCCCCTTGTAATATTTTACAACTAAATTTGTTTACATTATGTAACTGCTTTGTATAAAATAGTTTATGTTTTATTGTAGATTATTTTTAATTGGTACTTCGCACTTTTGCTTCAAAAATATGCTTTTTAACCGATCAAAGATTTTAGAACTTTTTAAAAAAGCATAATGAGCAGTTAAAATTATTGAGATTCTTGACACATTGCTTCACTGTTTCTTGTTTGGCGATATTTAAATTTTTCAACTTTAGCCGACTATTAAAAAAGTCGATAAAAATTAAAACTTTGAAGAATACAAAAACAGAAATAAATTTAAATAAAACTGTTGAAAAGCCAATACAGTTATAAAAGAAGACTTACTTTAACTAAATTTAATTCTTATCAAAACACTTGCCAACCAATCGGCAACAGTTGTTAAGGATTGGCAACCAAAATTTAAAGATTGGCAACGAAAAGTTAATTATTGGCAACAAAAAGTGAAAGATTGGCAACAAAAAGTGAAAGATTAGCAAACAAAAATTGAAATACTGGCAAAAAAGTGAAAGACAGGCAACACAAATGAAATCTTGGCAACAAAAGTGAAAGATTGCCAACAAAAAGTGAAATGTTGGCAACAAAAGTGAAAGATTGGCAACAACAAGTAAAATATTGGCAACCAAAAGTGAAAAATTGGCAACAAAAATAAAAGTTTGGCAACAAAAGTGAAATGTTGGCAACATAACTGAAAAATTGGCAACCAAAAGTGAAAAATTGGCAACCAAAATTGAAATATTGGCAACAAAAAGTGAAAGATTGGCAACCAAAATTGAAATATTGGCAACCAAAAGTGAAAGATTGGCAACCAAAATAGAAATATTGGCAACAAAAAGTGAAAAATTGGCAACCAAAAGTGAAAGATTGACAACCAAAATTGAAATATTGGCAACAAAAGTGAAAAATTGGCAACCAAAAGTGAAAGATTGGCAACCAAAAGTGAAAGATTGGCAACACAAGTGAAATGTTTGGCAAAGAAAAGAAATGTTGGCAACAAAAAGAAAAATGTTGGCAACAAAAGAAAAATGGCGGGAATATTCTGAAGAATCAAGAGGCGGGAAATGTTTTGTTGGTGAAACTCTGTGAGATTTAATCACATGTAATTGGGGTCGCGCCAATTATTCCGTCAGTATTAATAACAAACAATAATAATAATAATTATAACAGATAATAACAATAATAATGATAACAGATAGTGATAATAATAATTATAACAAATAGTGATAATATCAATTATAACAAATAGTAATAATAATATTTATAACAAATAATAACAATAATAATGATTACATATAGTGATAAAAATAATGATAACAAATAATGATAATAATAATGATAATAATAAGTAATAATAAGTTTAATAATATTAGTAAGAAATAATAATAATAATAATAATAATAATAATAATAAGAAATAATAATAATAACAAAAACTAATAAAAACAATAACAAATAATAACAATAACAAATAACAAGATAACCACAAAAAGTTTAGATAACGGCTCCAAAATAATAATAATACACATAACAAAAAATATAACAACAAAAACATAAAAATAGTATTTATATGAGCAAAAAAAGAAACAAATAAAATAAAGGCAAAATGGACAATAATAATGGCAAAGTTAATAAGTTAATGGAACAACATTGAAAATGACGCTTCCTAAAATACGTTTGACTAATGACATCATACTTTACATCATTGAATCATGATAGTTTAGTTGAGATCTTTATTATCATTCAAATTTCTCAAACTAGACTCTAACAATAATAATAATTATAATAATAATGTTTATGTCGGGTCGATATTAGCAATTTAATAAAAACATCTCTTTTAAACTAAATCGAAATTCTCGGCTCTAGTTTCAAGTGTAACATCAATAAAATAATTGAAATATTAGAATGTAAGAGAATCTGATTTCTTTTATTTATAATATATTTTATAATTTCAGAATTGAAACACAAAAGTGAATGACAAGAAGTGCAAAAATAACCCAATGCTAAGATAACAAGACTCAAAGAGAAGAAATAAAATTGATTGAAGCTTATGTAACAAAAGGGAACTCTCCTCAACAGACCACCTTAATCAAAAGTCAACAGACCATCCAAAACCAACCGACTTCACCCATCAGAAGTCAACAGACCTTCTGATTAGAGGTCAACCGACCGCACGCATCAAAAGACCTCCCCCAAAATGGACCCTCCCGTGAACACGCGCGTGTACATCGCGTGTCTGGTGGTGATGTTGGTGGCGGTGGGCCCCATCGTAGTGATGATGCTCAACTTGATGAGGGAAGACAACGTCGACCTCTTCGTTGGCGTGTTCGTCGCCTTCTTCGTATGCATCAGCATTATGATGTGGGCGTGGCGTAGGAAAGTCACGTTGGATGGCGCTCTTGGCCCCGCTCACCAGGGTGGTCAGGTGAGACTGTCGACAAGCTTTTCCCTCCTGCACTTTCAAAATTTTCCACCATGGTTTTTTTTTTATTTTCTTGCAATTTGATATGTTCCCTACTTTCCATTCACACTTATATCTGCTATACTATTCCCGTCTGTAATTTGAAAGGTTAAATACTTAGGATATTTTGATTTATTTTCGTTTTTCTTTAATTTCCTTCCTAAGCTGCTTTCATTTGGAGTCAACACTGTGGATTGTTTTTGTTCATTTTATTCAAGTTCAATTATTTAGGTTGATTTTAAGGCACGTTAACCAATTAATGTTTGTTATAAATAATTGTGATGCAATACAAGATTTAATATCAAGTCTTTTTTCCTGTTTGTTCATTACGGTTATATGTTTTTTTTCTTCTTCCATTTTATCTAATGAACAATTGTAATTTTGCTAGGCTTATGTTAGGTACAGTCCTTCATGTTGTGAGAAACAACACTTAATAGTCTGAGCTGTCTAAATAGTTTTCATAATTAAATAACAAATTATAATTAATTGAATCCACAAAAACAATTTTGGCAAATATGTTTTTTGATGATGTCGGTAAATGCTAAAGTATTATTATTATTAATAAAAATAATATTCATTTTCTCACGACTTGAGATCTTGGAAAAACAATTATATAATATAACATCATAACACAATTGAACACGTCTTAATTAAACTAAATATGAAAAGTTCGAATCATTACTACGCATGTGCAAGACTTAACAATTCCACCATTTTGAAAGAATGGGATAAAATAAATCCGAATAGCACTCTGTGACCCTTTCAACGGCACACTGTGACCTTCCGATGGTATTCTTTGTCACTCTTTTCACACCAATTAACAAATTCCGCAAAACTCTTCCAACTTTTGGTGACACAAACCAAATAATCAGATGTTGGTTTGGTGAAGATTTGTTGATTGGGTTCTTGTTCTATGGATATGGCAAGGCTATGGTTTGTTATTACGTATTTTTCCATTGCTGGATGGGTGCACTGATGAATATTATGGTGACCTACGTTTGTTGATTAACTTGTTTTATAATTATGATAACAACGCTATTAATACTGTTGATTATATAAATGTTCTAAATACTAATTCTTATAATGATAATACTAAAAAAATAATAGTAATATAATTAATAACAATAATAATATAATTAATAACAATAATAATATAATTAATAGCAATAATATTATAATTAATAACAATAATATCATAATTAATAACAATAATATCAAAAATAATTGTTCTCGACTCTATCTCCAATAACTGGTTTTGTAGTATTTTTCAGATATGTACAATGCAACACATGATCTGAACTCGACCGATCATAATAACAAAATAATTAAGCATTGCTTCATCCAGTTTTACGAGACATAAATAAATTATACTTACAAATTAGTCAACAATTGTGATACATAAATTAGAAAGATCTTAAAAGATTAGTTGTGGTAATTTATTCAGGACATACTTACTATATTTCACTACGGACCATCATATCAACAAATGAATTACATAACACTGTAATTAGTCTATATTCAAGGGAGTGTATCTTTAGTGCATTTCTACCCATCCTTGCTATCATTATGCCGCTGTTGTTCTTTTCTATTTGTTTAGCCATGGTAAATATTACCCATTAATTGTACATACATAATCATATCTATCAGTCGTATCCGTTAATCTTACCCACAATCTGACCCATTAATCTTACATACATAATCATATCTATCAGTCTTACTCGTTAATCTCACCCGCTAATTCTACCCACAATCTCGCCCATTCGTTTTACATACTAATCATACTCCTCAATTTTGCCCACTATAATAACTATAAATACTATAAATAGTATAATAACGATTGATTTATCTATTTATGAACTAAATCATTGTATTTTAACACTCAAATAAGTAAACACCAATTGATTGAAGGATGACACTATATCTGCTAACCATGTTAGTTGATATCAACTTGGTATTAGGTAAATACCAATTGATTGAAGGTTGGTACTGTATCTGATACCATCTTAGTTAATATTAACTTGGTATTAAGTTAACATCAATTGATTGAAGGTTGGTACTATATCTGATACCCATATTAGTTGATAATAACTTGGTATTAGGTCCACATCAACAAACCACTTTTGAGAAGGCATTGTCTGTAATAAATAAACATATGTAGTGGTGTGATGGTTCCTTACCTGGAAAACAATAATTAATGTCCACAAGGACTCCAAAGTTTCATCAAATATGTTAATCATTTTATCCATGAATTGTCACGTCACAAGGACTAAAAAAATGAAACCACTGTTGAAAAGAACATTTATTGTTTGTAAAAACTATTTCCTTCAAGTACTAACGAATTAAAATTTCAACAGCATTTATATACCAATTAAAACCATTGTATAAAAATGATTGCGAAGTTGTTGGGCTAATCATATAGATGAAATATTTACGTTAAGGATGAGTTTTTTCTGATGAGTTTTTTAAGTTAATGAATATCAAAATGTCAAAAAAATAGAACAACAATTAATGAGCGATCACCACCGCCATCATCACCATCCCCATTAGCATCACTAACATCCCTATAATAATCATTATAACCATCACTATCATAATCACTATAACCATTACTATCATAATCACTATTATAATCACTATAACCATCACTTCCATTAATATGTCAATTGTTGATGAAAATGAAGCGGATAAAAAGACTTTTCCTCAGCCACGTTTTCAAGCAATGAAATCACGTTGAAAGAATTTTTGAAATTCGCAAATATATTTCTGTGGCTTTTTTGAAAGGATTTCATAAAATGTTACTTCATTTCAACATCATTTGAAATGCTTAAGACGTGATACTATTATTCAGATTATTATTACTATTAATACTACCACTATCATTAACAATCACTACTACAATTACTATTAATAAAGTTATTATTACAACAATGTTTTAGTCAACGGCCTTAGCCACGTTGAAACACCGCTTCCCGTATGATCAGCGAAGTTAAGCAACGTTGGGTTTGGTTAGTACTTGGATGGGTGACCGTCTGGGAACACCAGATGCTGTTGGCGACAGCGCTCTTTGCCATTGTAGCTAATGTGCTGTATAATAATCTATAAAAAAAAACAAAAAAAAAACCCATTTAATCTCTGTTATTTGCATGTGGGCTGCCTCATTTGTGCTATTGTCGATCTATATATAATAGACAATAGCACAAGTGAGGTAAGTTCTCTGTTATTTGAATGTGTGTTGCTTCACTTGTGCTATTATTGATCCATATTCTGTTCTCCTCTTTGCAGGCAGTGAAGTAATACCGAGAAACTTCACGGCTCGCGTGGTGTTCATCATGTATTGGCTGACCTGTGTGGTCTTATACTCGTCGTACACAGCGGGATTGACCACTCAACTGGCCATCACGGACCTTGGACCAAGTTTCAAGACAACAAAAGAAGCCATTGACCAAGGCTACAAAGTCTCCATTTTGCGGGGGGACATTGTCATTGAAAACTTGAAAAATGTAAGAGCATCGAAACTTGCAAGAGTTTATTGAAATTTAATTAATTCACATTTTAGGAATATATTATCGTGTTTAGTCACAATTTAGGGATGTAATAGTAATAATTTAAAAATGTTCTATAGCACCACAACTCCATATGATAGGTACTCAGCAGTGCTTCACATAACCTCACGTATCTAGCTTGCTTGAACTCAAGCCACGCCAATAAAAGTATATTTACATAAAAATAAAAAAAACGAAAAGTATAAAATTATTGCCTCAAAGTGCGCTACTAACTAATTCAATTAAAACACATTTCAATAATGAAGCTCGACCATATAATGAGGACTTAAAGAATGATTTATTTTAATGAGGAAACGCCTCCTCAAACAGATGAGATTTGGGTAATTTCTTAAAACTCACTATAATGTGTCTGCATTCTTCACTGTTCAGGGAAACTTGTGCCACAGTGATGGTGTTGAGTGCATGAGATTTCTACTATACCTTATTCTGGTACATGATCTCAAAATACCTTTCTACCCTGTATGGTGCTACTAAATCATTTATATGTCCTTTGCAACTAAACTGTTTATTGCTTTGTATGTGGTAACTGCTATCGTCCTTAGACACAATTGTGTTCTGTTATATAGTGGAAACAGTTCGAATCAATATAAATGTTATGATCTGATGTAATTCAACATTTAGAAGAGCTTTATCGACATCATCAGCACAGCAAAAACAAAATTGTTGCATGTAATTATGCTATAATTTTTTGCAAAACTTGCTTGAAAGAAGAATTACTACCAATAATCACGAATTTTAATCGATATATATATATATATATTGAGGTGTAATGAAGCGTCATGTTTCTCAAGTTTCTTCAACTAGTTCAAATTTTATTATCAACATTTAGTTCAGTAAACAACAGGATAGGTAAAGCCAACATAGGCTCATTGCATTTCTAGGGTCCACCTCTCGCCAGGAACTATTTAATATATACAAGCGTTATCTATTTTATTTAAGTTATAAATCTTTATAGTTTGTTATTAAATTACAAAAAACATATAAAATAAAGTTAGCATAATGTGTGTGACATTTCTAATTGACAAAAAAACAGAGACAGCTTTGAAAAAACTCTCGCTTGTATGAGAAATGTCATCGCAATAGTTTAACATACATGAAAAGTTAACACAATGTTTGTAGGGTAAAAAGGGCAACACAATGTTTGTAGGGTAGAAAGGGCAACACAATATTTGTAGGGTAAGAAGGGCAACACAATGTTTGTAGGGTGCCCTCAACAATTTTATTTCTAAAAAATGAAATAAATTATGAACCCTTCATTTTTCTTCAAGTCTTAGAAGTTTCTTCAAAAACCATTAAATTTTGTTATGATTTAAGTAAACTATTAATGAAACAAATGTTTCAGCTTATAAAATATGTTTAAAATCGTTAGAATGTTAGGATTAATAAGTTAGGCTTGGAAGTTGGGATGTTAACTTTTTTTAAGCAACAGTATTTGTGGTTATTTAGAAAGTGTGTTCTCTGTAATTTCAAGCATTTCACTAATGATCAACGTCTCTTTTATTCACCAGAGTATCTTGTTCTCGTCTTTTCAAAGTATATATAAAATGATTATGGAAGATTCAACTCTGCAAGTGTCTTCAGTCGATGAAGGAATTACAGCCACACATAACTCAAAGGTAATTTATAAGATGTATCTAATTTTCACAAATCCTTAAATCGGTGTAAAATAGTAACACCGTATTAAAAATAGAGGAAGAAAATCAATCTCGCGTATTCATTGAAAGAAAAGTTATTGACAATTAATAGTTCTATATTAACAATAACATCAACTACAACAAAAACTCAAACTATATAATATAGCTTTATGGCTACACTTTGTTCAAACTGATGAAGATAACCGGGAAAATACTTCGTAAGATATACTGTCAAAGTTTTTTAAGCATAAAATATAAAAAATGTTTTTTATTTCATTGAAAGTTATAAAAACAAAAAAAACTGAAGAAGATGGGTCGCCCCCCGAAACGTACTTTGTTTTTATTATTTTTAATGAAATAAAAACTAGTAATTTAGTTTTGAAATTATACTTTCAAACATTATCAATTTTTATAAATTTGTTCATATCTTTGTTTGTCTTTTATTACAAAATATCTTTGAATGTTAATACAGATGCTGTTTCTAAATATGGAAGACGCGTTAGAATACCACATAGGTCAAAATTGTTCTTACACCATAACTAAGCCAAGTATATTTGCTGATTATCTGTATATTGCTTACAACAAACGATTTATATATAAAGATATTTTAAACAATATGTGAGTATATGATTTACAAAATTACAATTGGTTTATAATTATAAACACACATATAGTAAGGTAAAATAACTCTGAAAATAGGGGTTTGCTAAACAAATTGCAACATGGGCACATCTTAGAGTAAAGTTTTTTCGAAAGGTCTAACCAATAACATAATACAAGTGGAGAAAAATAAATAAATGGCAAGTAGGGTAAATTGCGTTTATATTTGAGAAAAAAACTCTAAGATTTTATCAGTTTTTGATCTCATATATGTGCATTGTTTTCTTTGTAACTTTTTGTTTTAATTGTAACAGCATGACCAATTGATTTAAAAAATTAAAACTTATTATCTGCTCTATTTCTTTAATTATTTTCCCCAAAGCAATATATTTTATTTTTAAAAAGCAATTTTTTTAAAGTGCGACTCGCTTTTTTTCATTATTTAGGAAAACGTATGAGCTAATTAGTTTTAAAAACACCTTTAACTTAATCTAAAAGCTATCTATATTTTAAAAACATATAATTTACTTTTATTAAAGTCAACCCTGCATGAACAACTTACATAATTAGCGATGTGCATTATTTTCTCTATAACTTTTTTGTTTCTTGAACAAACATAGTAAGCCTACATCTCATTTTAATTGAAACAGCATGACCAATTGATTTTTTTTAATTATTTGCCTTAAATTATTAGTTTTTTCTTTTTTAAATGTAATATTTTATGGTGTGGCCCTCTTTCTTTTTCTCTTTTATTTTTAAAAGTATAAGCTATTTAGTTTTCAAATTATAGTATGTTTAATCTGAAAGTGATTTCCAATTAAGCAATGTAAAATTCAACATTATCAAGTTAATATAAACCTTATAATGACCGATTTAACAAAAAATGCACCACGATTCGCACTGTTATATATTGGTAGGTTGCAATGTTATATATACTGACTCGGCTGTATGTCATGATAATTATAAACTTATTAATACAAATATAATAGTGTTTATTATATAAAAACAATTATTAAACTATATTTTAAAAATGTATATGATCTATACTGGTTTCATATTTGTTCTTAGAAGCTAGTTTTGATATTTCAAAATACATTTTAACATAATTAACTAATATATATCTAGTAATTATAGAAAATGATATTATGAATTTAAAGATATTTAGTATTAGATTAAAAATTATTATGTGCGTGTATAATTTCAAAGGAAACAATTTTTTTATGATCACAAACTAAACAATATATTGATGAAATATACTTTGTATAGGTATGTATAGGTCAACCAGTTCATAAAAAATGTCTAGATTACACAAAGAAGTACTTAACCAAGATGTTCCTCAAAACACAAACTAAAGAAATTCATGACAACCTTTGTAAGATCATCAAGTAATACATTTCAATACAATAATCATTGTATATTTTTCTCAAACGAAAAAAAAAGGCCAGTTAAAATACGAAATGATTATTTGGGGTTGGAAGTTCTCAGTAGGATTAATTATGTTAATGATCTGCAAGCAATCGGTGCAATTTACCATAATCAATGCAGTGTAAATTGTAGAACTGTTGGAAACATACCAACATAATTCTGAATTGTAAAATACAATAGGTAGACCTAAAAATAGAAACTCACATGTTTGTTTTATTGACGTAGTGACATGGATTGAAGAAAACCCTGAAAATCAATTTACAGTACCTCAGCTTGTTGACTATATGCAAGAGAGATGTGAAACTCTTTATTCTGTTATTTAGATGAAAACCTATCTTATAAAATACTTTGACGACGTTATCAAAATTACTGACTGTACTAATACAGTAAATACTGTGACTCTCCAAAAACGGCCACTAACGTTTTGAAGGAATTTCACAACGTTAAACATGCCCAGTACACAAACGAAGAAGAAAAAATTAGAATGGTCAAAGCAGCTGCAGAATTGTTCTAAACAGATATTTCATCTATTGAATCAGCAGATTACAATAAATATCCACCTTAAATTGAATTATCTTCTCAAAACAATAACATAAACATTTTACCTTATTCATTTTTTATATACTTCATTATCAACACTTTTTTCATTAAAAGGGGCCACCAAAAATGCCTCCATTGGGCAAGCAATAATGGAAGCTACTAGATTAAGAACCCTTATTCTCCTTCTTCAAATTGGACTTGCAGTTCAGTTACATCACCATTTTGGATCAAAATTTCTGATATACACTTCATCAACTCTGGGATTTAGCTCAGGATATTCGGAGGTTCTCAAATTTTAACGATCAGCTGTTGTACATGAAGGTACAAACTTACCAGATCCTTCTTTTTTCAAGTTAATTCAATTTATGGCAGATAATGCAGATCATAGCACTATGACTTTAGACAAATTAGAAACTTTTCATAGTATGCGAATCATTGCCAGTATTTCTCAAGAAGTTGCCAGTTGTAACAGGAAGAGAACCGAACTTTAAGAAAATACATTTTTAAAAAGAAAATAATGTTTTGGGGTAAATAGTTAAAAAATAGGGCAGATAATAAATTTTATTATGTTTAAGTCAATTGTTCATGTTGTTACAATTAAAATGAAATGTAGGTTGACTATGTTTGCTCAAGAAATACAAAGTTAACATAGAAAATAATGCAGATGAGAGAGATAAAAAACTGATCACATTTTATAGTTTTTCTGGATATAAAACTGTCAAAGAGAATCTAACCTTCGAGGTTTTGCTCCAAGTTTCTAGGGAATTCCTACGAAACATAAATCTCCGAGTGACGTCACCCTGACCCTACGCCGTAGGG
>JARUHE010312641.1:0-11924 GCA_031471125.1 Archaeomysis grebnitzkii | reverse complement strand
AAACCTTTTCTATAAAATATTTTTTATTTATTACAAAAAATTGCCAAGTGTACAACTCATCCTATACCCAACAACAATTCGAGGTCATGTATAGAAGCTGGTTTTTCAAAGATAGTGCAATAATACGCCAGGCAATTGTGGGTTTCTTGAGAGGTATTTCAGGATACTTCAAATACACTTTATTATTACGAAAAAAAAGTTTCAAAATTATAGATGTATAACAGGTAGAGATTCTATAATAATAATAACCAACGTTCATGTTAATCAATAATAATAACAAATGTTCCATAATAATCAATAATAATAATAACAAATGTTCATAATAATCAATAATAATAACAAATAACTTTGGAGGGGGATGACTCGACATAATGTGACCATCCCAATTAGGCTTATCATTGAATGAAGAAACAGAGTCAAGTGTTAACGAGATAAGCGCTATCAATGGAGAATGTATAAACAAATTTGGTTCTTTTGTGAAGACAACTTATGATCTGAAAGGAAGTTCACTTTTAGGTTTATTTTCATGGCACTTTCAAGGGGACTTTTATTTCATAAATTAAACCAACTTGTTGTTTATATCTTCACGAAATATTTGTACGTTTGTACATTTGAAATGTATTAAATTTACATGTATCGATTGATGGAAACAGTTGTGCAACAACGGAAACATTTTCACAAATATTGGTCATCCATGACATCAGTTCAATCGCTTTCCCTTTCAAATGAAAAGCCAGATTGGAGCACGATACCGACAAGACAATGGGACAAATGATATCAAAAACGTCGCATGATGATGATCAAAAGATACAATCGCACACAAACGAAAGGAAACATTTACAACATAGCAACATCTGGTGTTACTATAACGTCACCTACCTGTTACAACCATACCCAACGTTGCTTATGTGTGCTGACATACGAGAAGCGGTGTTTACAAGTAGACATCATAACCATACCCATCGTTACTTATATTTTCTGACACTCGAGAACATACAAAAAGGACAAGAGTTGCAATTAACGAGGAACACACAAACACAGCCAATTAATGCCATTAAAATGGCGAGGCTAAGTTATCTTTCTTTTGCATTGAGTCAGCATAAAATAATTTCGTTTAGTTAAGTCGTCTTAATTGACATTTATTATGAGTTGTCTCTTAAATTAACAAGTTATTAAGAAAATAAAAACTTGAAACTTTTGTTGAATGTCCGGACGCAGACGACGACGCGGGACGACGACGACGACGGAATAGTAACACCTATGTCTTAACTTCGTTTCACTTGCTCGACAATAATGCAAAGTTAACTTTTATTGGAGTTTATTTACATAAACAAATGACTTTTATTTCAAATATTTATGGGTGTTTTCGAGCTCTCTAAACTGTTTCAAAAAAAGTGACTGTTAGAATCGGAAATATGGCTATAGTTTCATATTCAATAAGCATTATAATAGAGACTGATTTCTGTATTGTTTGCATTTCAATGTTCAACATTAACCAACAAAACTATTTAAAATGATACGTTTGTATAAGGTTTTAAATGCAAGAACAAACATTCAATCTGATTATAATATAATTAAAGTTGTAACTTCGAAAAAAACCGTCTATCCTTTTACTTAAAGAGTTTATCCCACTTTTGATTGTTTTAAAGTTTGAATGAGTTGTTTACATTATAGAGCTATGCATTCTAAGTACATTGTGTTTCATTAATAATTTATTTAACCACTAAAATCAAATTTTAACTAATTTAATTAATTAAAAAGGAAGTTTAACTTAACCAAAAACAATGTTCTAAATTTTTTAAATAACTTAGTGAAGCACTTTTATAATTTGTCAAACTCACCTTTATGTCCGACGCTTCATAAACTCTAGAACCCAGCGGTTCTTGACTGGAATTGAGCACATAATCTCCAAGAGTCACTCGAATTTGGCTTGGCCTGGCACTGGAATAAATATTTATTCACGTAAATATAAACAATCATTAATGTACACATGAACACAATATATTTAAAGCATATCAGCATTTTAAAATGAAAATAAAAGAACATTGAAAAATAATTATGAAATATAGAAATATTGTAATTTGCAGATATGATGAATTTGGGTTTTTACCGGGCTACACAATGACCAGCTGTGACCACGTGGTTTTGATTGATGAGCGAGCCACCACATCTACTCGAACCGATTCGAATGTAGGCCTAGAAAAAAAAACACAGTTTAGTTCGTTGAAATTATGTAATTAGTAATCAATTTTTTTTTAAATCTTCTTATGAACAGTTTTTGCGATTTCTTTTCTCACCTGCCAAGGAAAGGAACCAAACCCAGCCTCACTCCCTCCAACCACTCTCCTCTGAGCTGAAAGTCTACTCTCGGCGCTCAATCCACAACCTAGAATTCAAAAAGGGTTTCAGGTTTAATTTTAAACTAAAAATTATTCCAAGTTACACTAATTATTGCTTTGTAAACATATGGGCTAATCATATCGTCATTTGCCTTGATGATTTCATAGTCTTTTATATACTGCTACCGTCCTACATCATTGTATATTAACACTAATAAGTTATGCGCAGTTGACTTATTTTAAGAAGAGATTAAAAACCTTGTCGGTTTGTCTGTGTTCTGTTGTGCTTTTCATGAACGTGCTACGAGTATGCTAAGGACAGATATACCATTGTTAAATATAAAAATTGATCACTTCATTATTACTCACCAGGATCATTGCGAACTTCGCCATAGTCTACCAACTCAGCATTGCCAAAGGACTCGTACAAATTGTTTGACCTGCCCGCCGTGTGGCAACAGGCGAAGAGGAACCCCCCACACCCACCCTCAATCAGACCTCCTCTGAGCCAACACATGAGAAAGAACTCACAGCTGCCCGTGTAACACAGGTCTTGGTCGCCCAGGAAAAAGCGGCGCGTCGCTCTCTTCACGTCAACTGCAATGCACTTTGTATAGAAAATGTTTTCAAACGAAGGTTGGTTGTCGAAAAATTGTGCAAACATTGACTTGGTCGGAAGGTTTTAAATATAAACAAACTCAAAGTCTCAACCACCAGAAAAAAGAAGAAGGCAAAGAAAATTTAAGTTTATGAAACTTATATAGCGTTGGATTACTAACGGTTTCACGTCTACATGTTTATTGTTATTGTTCATGTTTTTTCAAGTTTCTGTTTGAAATGTCTGAAGCATAAGAATTCAAGTTGAGCTTAGAGAAAACGAACAGTGGGTAACCTTACGTTAGCGGTCATCGATATTCAGCTGGCAGGTGAGCATGCAAAATAAGTTGAAAATCTTACGGTAATGATGTCGGCTAACCCCAAGTCAGTCAGTGCGTCGAAAGCTTTTCAGTCCATTGGTTATTAATTAAGTAAACATTTCTTCACTAAATACGCAAGTCATTATTAATTGCATAAATACATTTAAATATAATTACATCACATGCAAAGTTTTATCAGTCTAGTAAAATGAGGTGCAGTGCAAAACTTGGTGGTTACTATCAGTCAATAATAAAGCTATTGAAACTTAGCTTGGTATCTGGTAACAAAATAATTTCATTTAAATTACAAATACTTTGTTTTTAACATAATTATATAATATTAAAACATTTAACAAAATGTAATAACATAATGTTAGCTTATCCAAAAGGTTTAACATATCCTAAAATGCTGCTGTTGCTTATGCAATTGAATAATGTAAATGGAGAAAACCAAAATAATTCATGTAATTGCACCACTTGTGAGGTGAATATTGATTTCAATTAAAAGTGAAGTAAAAATTTAACAATTTTTTCTTCAAGGATTTAATGTTGGAAGAATTGAAATTGTTGGAATCATTGAGTGTGCATCATAAAATAAAGTTAATTTAACAATTGTTCCAACATAAAATATTATTTCAACTGCTTATGCTATCATTTTGAATGTCATTGATTTAATGGTCGGAACAAAATAACTAAAATTAATGTTGGTCTTGCAAATTAATTCAATTGAACGCAAACGTTGGATTGGAACTAACAATGACATTTTTAAGGTTTTATCTCTGAGCTACTCAAGGTTTGGTTTGTTTTAAACTATGCTTTGAATTTTCCATTTCTTAGTTCATTTATGTTCTTCATTGATATTACACTTGCATGCATGCACGCAGGCATGCACAAACAAACATACATACAGCATTATGAGTAGTGTCAAATTAGTTTAATCTGGCTTAAAAATAAATTAATGACCAGAACAAAATGGAGATTTTTTTTTTGTATTATTATTTAGAATTTAGATATTTTGTCTTTAAGTATTTTTTTGCAAATTAATTAAAAATGTTAATTAATTGCTGAATATTTTATTGTTGGGGATTTTTGGACAGTATGATTAGTGGACCCTTCAGGTTGTCGATCATTTTTTCAAACATTCACACTAAAGCGAAATTGCATTGTATGTTAATTAAAGTTCTTTGATTATAATCAGTATAAAAAGGTTTTAATTGTGTTTTCTGTAAATTTTTCAGTAATCATTAGTTTCAATTATTATTATTATTATCACTTATTAGTTTGACTTTATTTCTCTAGATCATTTTCAATTCAGATTATGTAACGAGTTCACAAATTATTCAAGTTAAACAAATTAAACGTTTAACAAATCTGTTAAAAAATTTAAAATAATATAAAATTATCAAATGTTCAAATTTAATATAAGATTTAAAAAAATATCTGAACTTCATACCACTGACGCTGCGCGTCTTCACATTGGGCCTCCTCCTCCCTTGATAGCCCTCCAAGGGGAGGGCTCTGGGTCGGTCATCCGGATTCCCCTCCGCGTAGAAATCTCCCCCCAGCTGCAGAATGGACTCGACCTCCTCTTCTGCGTTGCTTCCCACCAAGTCCATCCGGTCAGCGATTTGCGCCGCTTGCAAGGCGTCCAAGCTAAACCTTGAGGATTAAAAGGAGTCTGTTTGTAAGATTGTTTTTGTCTTTACTTTTCAATCAATTTTGGTTAATTAATTTATTAATGGTTCTCCATCCCTTATTTCGCTCTCCACATATACCGCTTCAACAATACTAGTCTTTTGAATTTTTACCTCGTTTACAACAAATCATAAAAATCGAAATATTTTTAAAAATAAAAATAAATTTAAATTCAATAATCTTATTAGATAATGTTAATGTCAATTAAATATATTTCATCAAAGTTGATGCTAATTAAAACAAATTCAGAGCAAGGTTAGGTTATGATGAAAAAAGGGTCACAGGCGCTTACAAAAACTGGTAATGATGAAGTAGATGGCGAAGTTGAAAAGGGGTGGTCAATGAAAAAATTACAATTTGTATAAAAATTATGTAATCCTAATTCATAATAAATAATACAGCTTATATAAAATTATGTAATCCTAATTCATAATAAATAACAATGTGTACCTCGTTAATATGCTGTTATACTCCTCGTAAGATATGGTAGCACTATCTGGGTCTTCTATTGTATTGTTTACTGGTTCTATAAGTCTCGACTGCTCCCCAAGTACAGCTTTAGATGCATTTGAATAATTTGGCGATGTCTCTAATGATGGGATAGGTGGAGGTGGCGGGGGCTTCAGTGCCTGTGTGGGTGGTATGGAATGTGTGGGTGGTATGGAATGTGTGGGTGGTATGGAGTGTGTGGGTGGTATGGAGTGTGTGGGTGGTATGGAAAAGGGTGACGTAGGACGAGATGTTTTAGTAGAGCGTGAAAAGGATGATCTTGGACGGGAGGTTTTCTGCTGGAAGGCTTTAGTGGAAGGTGAAAAGAAGGTTGCGAAGTGTGACGATTGAGGTATTGATGTTGGACGAGTTTGTCGCGTGAATTGTGGGCGTGCATTGTGGTTTCTTCTTGGGTCTTGCATGGACTGGCATAATACTGCAAAGCTGCAACAAGTCAGCAGGAGTACAAAGACCACAACTCCTTTCCATAACCTCATGACCCGTGCAGGGTCAATCTGCAAGAAAACAAAACGTGGTTTAAACTTGCAAAAAATATATATGTATTTAAAAATATATATTTAGTGTTCAAAACTTCAATGTGAGCAAACTATTTGTAAGGTTGCAAATAAAATTTTATGTAATAAACACATTTAGCAAACATCTAACTAACAATTAATTAATTAATTAATTAATTAATTAAATCCAATAAATAAGAATATACAATTTTTATAAATCGGACCAAAATGAAACATTTTAAAGAATATTTATTAAGTTTTTAAAACCTAACTATTGAAACACCTAATTGCTTATTTGGCTTAACCCTGTGCTGCCTGTCTGATTGTTAACTATTGCTATGTAAACTAAAATACGTTCAAATTACTATTGAAAACCATCTTTATTCAATAAGAAGTGAATTTTTATTAGGCCTCAAAAAGCTAAACAATATTCATGAAGATCTAAAACTATTTTGTAGTGATACCTTTTGACAAGCAATAAACAATATTCATTTACATAGTTAAGAAGTTTCAAACGCAATACATTGTTGTATTTACACCAAATTTGATTCAGGTTGATTTGCCTATGAAACTTATCTACTTCAGCCAGAACCTGTAAGTATTTGAAGGGGATTTTGATGAATTAGGTGAATGGCAACGTGCGTATCTCCTTCCTTTCCTTACGCATGTAGTTTTGTTCGTGATTCTTCTGAACCTACAAAGTATTTGATAGGGATTGTCGATGCATTGGGAGAATTGTAACGCAAGTCGTTCCTTTCTTCCACCTTGCATATACTTTTTTATTACTTGTGATTTGATTTTTAAGATACAGTATGTCAAATGTATCTTGGAGGAATAACAACAGATAGACGAGCGAGATTTTGACGCATTAGGAAAAATAGTAACGTTGGTCTTTGTTTTTTTTCACCTTGACTTGTTTTGTGTTTGTTTATTTTGTAAGAAAACTTTAACTTTAATCCTGATCAAGTGGGCTGAGCGATTTTAGTATGGATGTAACGGTTCGTGCTCCTGCTATCCATCACCAAATTGTGACTCTTACTTCACCTTGATTTCAATCTAAGTTTAAATTTTAATTTAGATTTTAATTTCAAAGTTAATTCTAGTCATTTCATAGCAACATTTGTTTTGTTTTGGGCCCATCTCTAGGTGCGGTCTTTGGCTCTTCCAGAGTGAAACTTCTGACACAGACCTCAGAGGATTTTAGAGGGTGCAACAACCATACAGTTCACCAGCTAGTCGTGCTTATTTACGGGCTGGCATTCGTCAGTTGTTGGTTCCTCTTCATTGGTTTCGGCCTAAAAAAGAACCAACGTCTTTTACAGGTTTAGAATTTGGAGATTGATTTTAAACCAAATTGTATAAATCAAACACAAATCCAACGGATGTGAACTGGACTTGATAAGAAGTTTTTGCATTATCATGTTACAATGTTTTACGATAACAAATATGTAATCTTACATAGCATAAATAATCATGTGTTATGCATCGTGGATCGCAATAAGAATATCTTATGGTCGATAATTCTATGCAAGATTGTTGTAATGTTCTGCCACTTTAACTGATTTAAAATAATCTTTCATGTTTTAGAAATCATCAAGTGGTTTACGATTTTAACTAATAACTGGCCAAGATATTTTTTTCAGATATCTATTTAATAAAAACAAATTTATTCAAAATTATTTTAAATTATGGTTAATTGAAGGTGTAAAAATAGCTACCAACTTTCCATCTGTATTAAAAGATAGGAGCACAGTAGCTAACAATATCTCTCAACAATGATTAAACGTTGGTAGTACTCTTAATTTATTGAGTGGCTATTCTCAGTATTTAAATTGCTTATACTTACATTATAGCTTAACTAATCATTAAATTTTTCAACTGCACTAAATTATAAATTCATTTTTTATAATATGGACCTGTTTTCTAAGCAATACAAATAGTAATGATGATGCAAATTAAAATTGTATTAACTATAAAGTAGTACAGTAATGATAAAACAGCTCTACCAATTTGTTCAGTAATTTATATTTATGTATGGAGTTATTAATTTGATTAACTTAATTCAATTTATTAAAATCCAATACGGTGCAGATGGAAAATTTTACCAAGTCATTCACTGTTCAACAACTTTTGTACAATAAAGCACCGTTTACAATACTAAATTTAATATATTTTAGTCTCTATGGCAATACTTGTTCAGAAAAACAGTCCGGCTATGAAAACAAGATGGTGAAACTTGCATGAAAACTGAACATTAAATTATCCACCTACCATACTACGACTTTTCCCTCGGAAGCAGCATTGACCTGGAAGAAATGTTTCAACTTTTAAGAAATCCTTAAACGTCTCAAGTTTCAAAACTTACTTACACGTCTTAAGTTTCAATAATCATTAAAATGTACTTCATACAGTTTTGATAACAAAAAACTGATATATATGAAACAAATCCTATACATATATATACAATATAAAAGAAAAACATTTGTCAACAGAACAAAACAAGATACATTAAAATGATAAAAAATACTGACATGCATCTAAATATAAAAGGATGATGATATAGGAAACAATACTTTATGTGAAGGATAAATATGTATCTAAATATAATAATACGAATACACAACATATTTAGTATATTCACACATATATATACCTAAATATATAGATGTATAAATAAACAAGCAAGAGTAAATGCTACACATTAAAAGCTGTGTTTGTATGTTAAAATTTTGTAAAGTTGTTTAATTTTTTATTAAAATTTTATATATTACATTAAAACCTTTCTTTCACTTGTTTCCAATAGAATTACCTCTAAACCTTCAAAAAATAGCCCTCAGTCTAACGTCTAGTTCTCGGTGATATGAATCGCGTTTGATCCCATCACTTAGAAGGTAATCACACAGTGGGAGAGTATCAATGAAGGATATTATGTGCCTTCAAAACTCTTATGAACATTTAGTTAATGAAATAAGACATAAAAAATGATCGGATGGAGAGACAATGGTTGCCATGCAACCCCATGGCAAGGCTCAGTATGGTATGCGGTGATAAGTCGCCTCTTGAAGAAGGTGTTCGAGGGAATTCACCAAAGTAAGGTTATCCTTTATTCAGACAATATATTGAAACATTAGAAAAATAAAATAGAACACATTGAAACCCTCAAAAAAGTTTTACAAAAGTATTTAGAAATTAATAGAATTAAAATTAAATAAAAGCCAATTTGTCAACACGAAAATACATTTTAAAGTTTAATATACAGCTCAGCTCCAAGATATTTTGAAAATAAATAAATTTAAATGCGATGAACGACACACCCGCACGCTCAACAAACTTGAACAATTGCATCCACTCTACAACCTCAGAAACCATTTCACATTTTTACAGACGGGATCAAACACGCCATAGGAGCATCATTAGATGAAATGAACAATATGTTTATTCCAATTGAGCATGCCAGCAGATCCCTCAAAAAACAGTAACAGTTTTAGAAGGTTTAGCAGCTGTGTTCGCAGTAAAGAAATTTCGTTGGAACAAAAGGGTTCCCAGTTTTCATAATGACTGACCACCGCCCCTTCCTAGGATTACTCAAAACAAAGTCACTTAACGACGCAAAACCCAGATGGGTCCGATGGGTTTTGAAAATTTAAAAATTATTGTCCCACATTAGTTTACATAAAAGGGAAGAATAATAGTGTGGCGGATTTCTTAAGAGAAATGAATGGGTAACTACCAATTTAGATATTGATAGTAGTAATAATAATATTAATCATGAAATGCGTAATCTTGCAGTTAGAAAATATGCCCCAATAACAATAATACCATTGTTGAAACCACTTTCGTAATATCTGATCAACGTAACCAATTGCTTAGAAATAGAAACAAGCACAAGTAAATGCCTTGCATTAAAAGCTGTGTTGATATATTCAAAACGTTTCTAAAATTGTGAAATTTCTTAATTCAGGCCTATATATCATAATATTAACAAATTTTTTCATTTGTTTCCAATACGATTACCTCTAAGATTTAAAAAAATTTGATTAATCATGATTGTGATGATAAATTGGCCAAGTCTAAAAACCCCTAAAAATGTCTATTATTTAAGAAAAATGTGTGTTGCTAGAAAAATCCCTCAGTCATGTCACCTTAGAATCTCCAATTCTTTCGTTTGTTTTAAATAAACTTTTCTCTAAACATGAAAATAAAAATCTCTGTTAACCATAAGTTTAAACTTTCTTATAAAATATATGTTTTCATAAGTAATTACTGATTTCACAAATAAAAGTCCTTAGTCACCAGTGTAGAATGTTACTCTTAATTTCCATTTAAACAAAACTTTTCTGTAAAATAATATTTTTCATTATTTTGAAAAAAGGGCAAAATTTTGGTAAAGTTCACAAACAGCACCCCAACAACAAGAACACTAACAATCAGAGGTCGTTTATAGAAGCTGGTTTTCAAACACAGCAAATTATCTCACAGAAACAGCTGACACACACAGGTCAATCACTTTCAACGACAAATTTGCTAACTACCCGAATGAAATAGTTTTAAAAAATATCTTAAAAACAGATACTATCGAGACAGAAATGTTATTTATACTGTGGGAATGAGGAAAACTGGAGATTAGTTTTGCGTGAGACATTATTAAAAAACGAAATAATTTATTGTCATTCAAAGGGTTACTTTGAAATCGAAAAATATATTTATGTGGCGAGAAATTAGAAAACTAAGTATTTTTATTAATTACTCCAAGTATTTGGTAAATAGTGGTCAACTCATGAATCATACGTCTGTCACTTGTTTTCGCCATTGTATTCATTTTTTTATTTTACAATGAATGTTCTATTTAACTGTTTTGCGTACGTGAGAGTCATGTTAGGTTCTTATTATTTCATAAAAAAAAATTCATAAAAAAAAAGTTTTATACAAAAAAAAACTTATGTTTTTTTTTATAAAAATGTTTTTTTTTATAAAAATGTTTTTTTTTATAAAAAAAATGTTTATAAATTTTTTTTTGGTACTTCCCTGTTATCGCCCCACCACCCAAAAATTGAACTTTGAAAAGAAAAGTTCAATCAATGATTTTCAGTCAATTTTATGTAAGTTAGGTTAGGTTAATGTGGTTTAAGTAATGTTTAATAATGAAAAAATACAAGAAGATATAGAGGTAAAGCACTACCAACCTCCTCGTTTCACTGCTGGACACGTACTGGCAATAATTGAGGTGTTAACACAGTATAATGAAATAACCCAGTAGTTTAAAGAACGCACTTTTAGACAAGACTTTTCCCGCCAATTATCCCCTCCTCAATAACTCCGCCCCCTTCTAGCCTACGTCATCACAATGCAACGCTCTTAAACGTTTTCTATGTTAACCATTCTTCATTTTGATTTAATGAGTAACTAATATATTTCTTGTTCATTATTTTTACTTTTATTCATATATGAATTATTTTATTTAGATACTCAAAACTAATAGTTGTAATATTATTGTTGGGTATAAAACAGCATATTATAAAGTTTATTATAAATCAAACGAATTATAAAATGTTTAAACAAAAACGAACATATTACATATCTATTTAGTAAATCTAAAAAACATTCGGCTAAGCTTCACTTTAGATCCCTTAATCAAATCGGCAAAACTTTACTTTAGATCCCTACAAAAAAAGACTAAAAGTACCGAACATGAAAAACATTAATATTTCACTTATTTTGTGAAATGGTACCTTACCTTACCTGAAACTACCTAACCTAACATAAATCACAATTAAAGGTTAACATTGAATGCCTAAAAACCTCCCTAAATATATAGTACTTTCTTGTCAAAGTTGATAGATCTGATTAAGGGATCTAAAGTAAAGTTTAGCCATCAAATCTAGCAAATTTAATACGAAAGTACTATCAACCTTGGGAGGTTTTTAGTTCTTCAATGTTAACCTTTATGTGTGATTTATGTTAGGTTAGGT
>JARUHE010312630.1:0-11928 GCA_031471125.1 Archaeomysis grebnitzkii | reverse complement strand
ATGTATAAGTATATACATATTTACAATAGGTAATTACATTAGTTCTCTAAAATATAAACGCCACTGAACAATAACAAATTATGTATAATAAAAAAATATTAAAGAACATTAATAGTTGTATATATTAAATTAGGAAGTAATTTTTATGTAATTAACAATAAGGTATAATAAACACATTATTTATCAGTGTCAACAAAGTACAATCTGTAAAATACCTTATAATTAAGGTTAACAGGAGATGTTATATGAACACGTGCTATTATAATTAATTACAGTATAATACTACAAACATGGCCGACCTGTTTATATAAACCTTATCAAAATAACTATTTATTAATAATTTTGTTTGTATTTGTGGATATCAATATTGAACATTGTTTTCAACTCAGTTAATTTCTTTTCAATAAAATGATATCATTTGATAATGCATTATTAGTATTTAACTTCTAAAACAGTTAGTTTCCATGAGTAAACTCTTTTTCCATTCATACATTTTATTTGAATTGTTAATTGGCTATTAAAAACTTTATGCCCCACCCACTACATTGGGATTGGTTGAAAACAGCATGGGAACTATAGACGCCTTGTGATTGGTGGAGAAGCAATGTTTACCACCTGAGAGATGGGAGGCTATAAATGACAGTCAAGTCCATTGAAGATCAGTTGTACTCTAGCACCTGATCAGTTCACTTGTGTTGGAGGATTATTGTCCAAGCATCTTCACAGAGTTTTCGAAAACTTTTTATTTTGGTATTTTGAATATCTACAATCATGGATTTCACCCAAAAACCTTTGAAAAAACGTCCCGTTGTTGAAACTGGTAAGCTCAAGTGACTAAAGTGTTGTGTTAGTGTAATTAAATAAAAAAGTTGGATAATTGTTTTTTCTATAATTTTTTTGTTGATATAATATGTAATTCATTTTATACAATTAATTTTTGTGTGTATTTCTGATTTTCTTAAATGAATTATATTAATTAATATAGCTTACAAATATTCTCAGTAATATCTCAAATTAAATATTTGAAAGTAAATCTTATATTTGAAATCTTTTCACATTTTAGTCTAATCTACCATGTTATGAAATGCTTATCTTCAAGATATCTGAGTGTTGAGTCAGTCTTTAAATTCCAAATGTTTTCACTACATATGTATACACTTGAACAATTATAATTTACATTTTAAAAAATAATAGTTTAATTGATTTTTTTACACTATACATTTTATAAAAACTAAGAAAAATGTTTTCATCCGACTGTTTTTTTGACATAGGATAATTATTACAATTTAAAATGTATTTCTTTTATTTATGTTTTTTTTCTTCTTACAGTTGAGGCTTCACAAGAGGACCAACCTCAAGATTTGAGCCTAAAGCGGAAAAGAGAGGAGCCCGATGAGCCTCACCCTGCAAAGAGAGTGGAGGCACCCACCCCCATCCACCCTCACCCCCCACATCACTTTGGGAGTGCCAGCCCAACAATGGTCATGCCGACAGTGCCACGATTTGTACATCCCCAACTATCGCCTTCCAGCAACAACTTCCCTCAAATAGGGCCTTTCACACCAAATCGCTATCCACAGTTCCCATTTGCAAGTCCTATTCCTCGACTGGGCTATGGCGTAAATCTCAGTACCTTGCCACCTCAAATTCCCTTTCCATCCTCACCCGAGGTTTCATCTCCTTTTGGTCACCCTGCCGATCAACAAAACTTGGAACATTTTTACAACATGATGTATCAAACCCAATTGCCAAAGCCCTCGTCCGCGTTTTCCTTTGTGCCAAGTTACTCTTCGCTGGTATCAGAAGTGATCCCAATGTCCCCATCGAGCGTTTCAAGTGCCTCAACTTCAGATGAAGTTCAAATGTCGTCTCCAAGATCTACTTTTTCTGAGGATTCCGGTGTGGGAGTGGAAACGAATAGTGATGACGAGATCGACGTATTAGCAATTGATAATGAAGAATCGGTTAACTGTTCAAAATGTAATAAAGTGTTTTCATCTCACATTGATTTGGCGAAACACCATCAACTGTGCAGTCCGATCAACAAAATCTACACGTGCACACAATGCCAAAAAGAATACACCAGCACTGGAGCCCTCAAAATGCACATCAAAACGCACACACTGCCCTGCAAATGTGAGATCTGCGGAAAATCTTTTTCCAGGCCCTGGTTGCTTCAAGGTCACATCCGAACCCACACGGGAGAGAAGCCTTTCAACTGCACCGAATGTGATCGTCGCTTCGCAGATCGCAGCAACTTGAGAGCACATTACCAAACCCACACCGAAGTGAAGAAGTATCCTTGCAAGAACTGCACCAAAACCTTCTCGAGGATGTCGTTGCTGAACAAGCACACGGAATCTGCATGCACAGGGAGCAAACAGTTCCACCAGCTCCGAAGCCTTCCTCTTGAGCCTCAAAGAATACCTGCAAGCGCCTCAAGTGTTGTTCCAAGCACCCAAAGCAATGCAATCTCAATCGTCCCAGTTAACATGTTGAATCAGAGAAGTTTCAATTAATTTCAACTTTATATTTTCATGTAATTATGAAACAAAAATAATTTCTTTGTTATAACGTAATAGCTCGCTCAAATCTTATGATTAAGAACAAAACATTTTTTAAACATTGTCACATTATTTCTAAAATTCTTAATTCATTATTAAAACTTAACACTGAATAACTTTTTAAGATGTGAAATTGCATTTTTTTTCAATACGTTTGAAAAAAAATGTTCAACATTTTAGTTTAAATAGTGTTAAAATATTTAAACAAACAAAATGTATACTGCACTGAATATTTTTATTTTATTACATACTCTATAAAACATTCTTAAAATGTTATTTTCTCTTTTGCATTAGTCTGCAAAATATTATCGTTGCTGATATACGTATGAGAACATATGAAATTATACTCTAGTTCGCCATATGTTACAGTAAACAACTATATACACTATTATTTTAAGAATTATGTTTGCATAAATAAGCTATGTTAGTTAATAAAAAAAATTATAACAAGTTTTAACAATAGCTAAAAGCAAAATAATATGATAGAACGTCGATTTTGTGTTTTTCGTACACTTTAGTCGACGAGTGTATATATTTTATTTATTGATTATATAACTTACAAACTTCAACTTGAAATACATCATACAATTGTTAAAGTAAAATTACTTTTGTTCATTATAATTATAACATTTATTAAATTTAAATTAACATAAAACATAAGTCTCAAAAAGCAACTCGTCATTGTTTTGATGATGGTTTGTGTTTTACAAGTACATTGTTTTATTTTTTTAATTAAAACAAATAAAAACTTAAAAACTTTTATTAAAGTAAAATTATTAAATATTATATTACAAAACAAAACACAATGTTATTTTCAACTTGACTTGTATGTTTTTAAAAATCAAATTTTGATAAAAACTTTTACAATACATTAAAATAAAATATTTTTTTAAAAACTTAATAAAATATTTTTTTAAAACTTAATAAAAAAACTTCTAGTCAAGTTTGCTGTAAAGTTTACTGTTGTAAATACTTTGTAAATTTATGTTTTGTATAAAATTTATTTTTATGTAAATAATATTTTATATGTATGATTGTAAATTTGATTATATTTTAAAATGTTAATATATATGTGTATCACTATATTTTATAAACATTAAAAAATTTATTATATTTCTAGTTTTATTTCCATAATTGACTCAAACATTTAGAAGGACTACATTTTTCTAGGATACATTATTTAATACTAAACAAAGAAAAGTTGAAAAATTTAACATTTTGGCAAATAAAAGTTAATAAATAACTCAAAGAAAGTATGTTACTTATTTTTAAATATTTTAACTGATATTTAATTATAATAACAGAATAAAGAATCAAAACACTATAATTTGGAAATTGAAAAAATCTGATTCCAAAATAGATCTGGAAAAACTTTTTAAGTAATGAATAAAACTTTAACTTGGATATAAAAAAAATTCATAATAGTTCTGAAAATCAAAAATGAATGTATTTTCAGGACATAAAAGAAAGGTATTTTACAGCATGAGAGAGAGAGAGAGAGAGAGAGAGAGAGAGATAGGGAGCGAGATAAAGACATGGAGAACTTTAGTTGGATTTATTTTGTAGGTTTAATACTTATTAAAGTGGTAGTTCAACAATTGTCAACATCAATTGAGGAGGTCTGATACATTGAATAATGATCAAGTACAAAAATTAATTTTAACGATCACTTGACTATTTTCCTCCTTATTTGAATTCTTCTTTTTCTGATCCCTTCAGAAATATTATCGGTGCCTCTCTCTTTCGATACTAATATTCCATCTGTTAAAAAATTCTACAGTTTTAGTCCTTGATAAAACAAGCTAATGAATTTTGATATAGCATAAGCTGATAAATTGGCAAATTAAACCTAGACACATTTGAAATAATCCTTTTTGAATAATTTTACAAATATTTAGTAAAGTCAACTATAGCATTGCAGCTAAGACTTCAAAACCAGAGCTTGGGGGCATGCCTGGACAAATACGAATCGGCCACAAGGGAAGGCAATGTAATATCTTTCTCCTTTACTTTTCTCAAACTGTCAACAATATCTTGTAATTCTGCTTCTTCGCCTTACTAGTTTATCTCCAAAGTAGTAGCAAAGCAACTCTTTAGCTTCCTTTATGTTATTCAGTTTATAAAATGCTAGGCAAGAACTAATTATATAATCCGTAGATTTATCTGCCAATGCAGTACTTACGAAACACAAATATATCATTAACAACTAGTTGGGACTCCTTAGAGTTATCACCACTTGTGTCTGATTAATTATTTTTATTTTCCATTTCAATAAACAATGATAAGCTTACCAATGAAATTTGATTATGAACATTACAAGGTAGATGATAAAGGTAAAGATAATTAAAATTATACTCCCTAAAGATTCATCCACCCTTAAAAAAATTCATATGGGTCAAAATTGGTAAATAACAATATTTGCACATTTAATTTGCATTAGTTTCTTTTTAATATGAACCATAAAGTCACAATTCTAATCAAAGACTGATATTTTCCTCGTCAGTTTATATTCAATTTTCTCATATATTTTAATTTTGTATACATTGTTAATTTCATAGTCAATATTTGATTACATGAGCGTGCGTAATTTTTAATAGGTATATTCAATTCCATAGAGAAATTTTTCAAAGTTCATCGATGGTAAACAACATAATTTAATGTTAAAAACAGTTCTTTCAAATATTTAGTTTTTTAAGAAACAAACACATACACGTGAATGAATAGTATACTGTATTGCAATAGTTAAAACATTGCCACATGCAAGTAATGTGTAATACGCAGCGATCTCGACATCTTAATCAATACAAAATATGTATGACCTCTAAAACTCAATTCCTCAACATTATTTTTTTTAATTATTTGACTACCCAACTGTAACATACCTGTAACGCTCAATCATTCATTTTCCTGTGCTTTCAAGAGTAATCCAACTACAACTAAAGACAGTAGTTTACACTTTAACCGTTTGTTGTAACACCGGTGATACATAATTCGAATGGCTTATTCCATCATTTGTAATACCAGTAATACATCATTCTAATGGTTTATTCCATCCTATGGAACACCAGTAATACAAATCAAGTTGATTTGTACCACTGGTGTTACAAAAAACGGTTACGGTTAAAAAAATCTTCTTCACATATACGCCATCAAAATTAAAAGTAATGCTGAACTGTTCATTGCTAACATTGCAAGTGTGACCAATAGTTTATTTTTAATATAGTAACATGTTTTTTTTTTATTTAGTGAATGATTTTTTACACAGGTCCATAATTCAATACTAACTATAGTTCTTCTTTCACCGCATTACTTAAACTGTACGTAATAATCAAAATAAAAGCAGTTGCTTGGTGGTCTCTTGATTTACGCAGTAATAAAAAATTGCAATTCATCTAATCTTTGAATATCAAAATTAATTTATTTAAAGTTTTCATTTATATTCAGTTTTATGTATTTACTTTCTTTTATTTTATGTTTACAATGTTCATTTTTTCATAAAGAATAATTACATTTTTTACTTTAAAATAAATTTTGAAATATGTTGTCAATGGTTACGGTCGAATGCAGTTGCGGAGGCGTATTTGTCTAATCAAAATTATAGATGTGGCGATCCGCAGATGCATATCAAGCTGGCTTACGTACCCATGCCTCGTGGACTGTGGTAAAAAATTTACCTGAAGATTATTTTTATGAACATCATGCGTTCATCCCAAGGTTAGTAATTTATTTATAATTGTTTTATTTCAAAATAACTTTGCAATTAAGTGAAATATAATTATTTCTTATGAAATAAAAACTTAAATACGATCAAAAACGAACGTACACTTTAAAATAGAAAAAATTGAACGACTAATTTCATTCTTACCACAGTCAACGAGGTACGGATGCGTAAGCCAGCTCGGTATGCATCTGTGGATCGACGCATCCGTAGTTTTGACTAGACAAATACGCATCTGCATCTGCATCTGACCGTAACCAATGCCTTAAACAAATTAATATGAAATACATTTTAACTCTTAAGTTTCCTTTTCAAGCCAAAGGAATAATCAAGTCTTAATTAACCCTTTAAACTGTAGATCGCAGTAGTTAATGTGTACTCCATAAGTCTGCCCGAAATATTTAAGATAACATTGTGTTGTAACCTTTAATTTATTGTATCAAGTAGTGTGTCCACGAATGAATGTGACCCGAACACCTCCGTCTCAGTTAATGAACACTCTTATGTTCTAAAAATGTTTAAAGTAATTTAGAATCAAAGTTTCTTAACTTCATTTATTTGGTATTCAAACATCAAGTTAAAACCCTATAGAAAAATGGAGTGGCTTATAGGGACATACTCCTATATCTAGAATTTGTAATAGATATCCCGTAATTATCAACATCTTTGGTTTGTTTATTACTTAGTTAACATTACGTTCTCCCATTCACTACAAATTATTATACATTGTTTGAATACATGTCTTTCGCTCAGGTTTAGTCTAAATTTTAGAGAACATTTATTGTATATGCATGTCTAGATTAATGTGTCAGCACTGTATACACCTTTTGTTACTGAATTGCATCACTGTATTTTAATAATTAGTCTTCTTGCTTAATCGTTTGTTTATTCATATATTGTTTATACTCAACAGTGTAAGGAGATAAATTGTCGTAAAACACGTCAACAAGACTGTTAAACGTAATGTGTTAACCCTATATCCTTATCATAATTTTTTTCATAAGGATGGAAATACATTACAATTAGTATTGAAAATGAAGCTAAATAAATGCTAATGTCTCTCAACAAAGTGAGCTGGATGGTTAAGCATACAAATATCATCGATTGTTATGGAAAAAACATCCTTAATGGTAATTTGAATTTAATAATTCTCAGTTTTGTGATAGTCATTGAAAAAAATTATAGTTTCCTTTGTAAAAGTTAATTATAGCTTAAAATATTTGTTTGTTTGTCTGGTTGAAGTTAATAAATAGTTATAATTTAAAAATCAGTAGTAAACACAAAATAATATTTGCATAGTAATATAAGATTTCAATTTAATAAAACTGCCTGAAGTTGATAAGTTTTTTACATTTGTATCTACCATTTTGATTTAGGTGGAAAAAATTATACTGTAGTTGTGACTTATTGTTTTGGTATTTTCTTAACTGCATTAAATTACATTTGTTGTGTAATAGCGAACAAGAGTAGTCCAATAAGAACTTAAGTCAAAACGTAACAGTCTGTTGTTAATATTTATAATTGCATTAAAAAGTTATTTAGCCAAATAATTCAACGTGACACTGTTTTAGTGTTCTTTTCTTTAGTGGAGAACACAATACTTGAATACAACAAAACAAGATTGATTGATGGTTGTAAAATAATCTTCAATTTCAAGAACGTATGAACCAAAAGAAACTTTAAGACTTCATGGTATAATGCGAGATTGTAAAATATGAAGTCTCATTTTTATGTTTTACATCGTTTAAAAACAATTTAAATAAAAGAAACCCCTTGAAAATTTATCTTTTTATTGTTATTTTTTTATAATTTTTGTACACTTATATTACTTGTTGTACCATTCCAGATACATTATGCTATTGACATTTTTTTTTGTTTGAAAAACTAATATTCATTTTTACTGAAAAATGATATAACTCTATTATTTATATAAAACTAGTTTTTATTGGAACTTGGTTTTATAAAACATGTATTTTAAATATTTTGTAGCCTTAATTACACTTTGCTATTTACGTGCAAATAATAAATGTTTTTTTTTCCTTTTACTGTTCTGTTATTGTCAATATTTTCACCATTTTAATAATTTCTTTGAAAGTGAGATTTTCTAAATCTGCAAAACATTATAAATGTTATAGCCGAGCTTAGAAAAAAGTTCAGTATAAAATCATAATCTCTGTTCTACAACTATACGCTGCTTTATAAAACTACATTTATTAGGAAGAGTTCACTGTTTAAATTTGGATGATAAATGCAATATAATTGCATGAATCGGGACATTGTATAGTTAGTGTTAATTATTTTCTCAAGCTTATGATTGTTTTGTAAAATCTTTGAAATCATTAATGAAGAATTAAAAATATAAAAAATATTTAAGCCGTGAAAGGATTTTTCCTTGAAAATAAAATGATCAATAAAATCAGAAGAAATCTCACCTTCAGTGTAACGAACCAAAGTGTTTAGTTTCACTTCTCATACACCAAACGTTTCACCACATTAAGCTTTGTTTTTGTTATTATTATTATTATTATTTTCATTATAAACATAATTATTTTTGTTATTATTGTTTTCATTTTTATTATTAACATAATTATTATTGTCTTTATTATTATTACTTTCATTATTAACATATTTTTTATTGTTTTTACCCATTATCATAAGCCAAATATTACGGTAAAAGGTGCACAAGCAGTGGAAATAATTTTTAATTTGTTCAAATAAGATTTGTTTAATTCTGTTTTGAGCTGCAAAGCTTAACTGGTTGTTCACATTTCTTTTAAAAAACTGTTTTTAATTTTAAAAGTTGTATTAAGGATCTCAAGTTTTGGGTTAATAAATTAGTGTTGTTAGCACAAAACTCGTTATGGCAATATTGAAAAAAATAGTATCTGGCTAAAACTCTGCTCTAGACACACATATACAAACAAACACACACACACACAAACACCCCATACACATATAAACATCCTCACCCACACATAAACATGCGCATATACACACACACGCGCACACACCCGCACACACCCACCCACATACACACATACTTATTTTTCTAGTTTTTAAATCGGGCAGTAATATATATATATATAAATTATTGTAAAACACGTCAACAAGATTTTTAAATGTAATGTGTTAACCCTATATCCTTATCATTTTTTTTCATAAGGTTGGAAATACATTACAATTAGTATATATATATATATTTTTAGACACGTTTTGTTAAATATTATCCTAAAAAAATATCCTATAAATATCCTAAATATGAAACTTTTATTTGCTTAGAAAAATAAATGTTTGTTTACATATTTAATTAAAACAATTGTTTTTATTGTTTTAAATACAATTTAGTTTGTGATTTATGAACTATTTTATTTATTTAATGATTTGAACGATAATTAATTGGTGTAATGACAATTTTAAATTTGCTATCATAGTTATAGTTTAATGCATATCCATAATATAACACTTCAGAAGATATAATAATACACTAATAGAATAATATATAAATGTATAATAATAATTTGACAATATAGCACTTGACAAGATAAAACAACGTAAAAATGTATAATAATAAAATAATGTAATACTATCTAATGATAGTATAACAATATAATAATATACCACTTGAAATAAAATAACAATATAATGATATATACATATATAATAAAAATATGCTAACATAATAACAATAAAAAGGAAACTTTTTGGTAACTAACCAACAAGGAATGTGTCAAATATTTATCTAAATTGTACGTTGAACTTGAAACAGTTACTTTTTGTTTCAAGGTCTTATGTAGAAGCTCCTTCCAATCATTAAGGTTAATCATGTCATTATTATTGTTAGTACTATTATAATTAATGTTATTAACACTTTTTCTTATCATTAATGTTGTTATTTTTATAATTATTATTGTAATCTTGATTACCATTATTATTATCATTATTATCATTATTAGTTTTTATAGCCTTGAATAATCTTATTGTTTGAAACTTCTAGTACAGCGCTTAGCACATAAGTTTGGAAAAGCACGTGGGAGGTTATTATTCTGTAAGATTTGGACTTGGCCTGAACCAAACAATTAAACATTGTATTGTAATTTAGAGTAAATGTGTTACATTCAAGATAACTCTATTACGATGTATATTCGAGAAATCAAATATTAAATATAAATAAAAATATATTGGAATTAAAAGGAAATGCATTAAAACTTTAGACTGATGTGCCTATGACTGTACACTAGTGTACAGTTCATAAAGTACGGTACAAAAAGAAAGTTTTCTCTGAACCTTATCTCCAAGGGCAATAATTTTAAGGCTAGATCAAAACAATTAATTACTTTCTTGAACAAGAATTTCTTTAACGTTAATGTGGATGGTAATAAGAGATTGAAAATATTTAAAACAACATCGCAATAAATTTTAACGGTTTTAAGAACAATAAACATCACAAGATTTGAAAATATCATATAAAATAGTATTGATAATTATCAATTATAATTATAGCAAAATCAGTATTGTTAATTTTAAGAACAAAATAATCAAACCAACAGTGAAAGAAAAATTAGTAGACTTCAGCTCCAAACATTTATTTAAGTAACAACATTCAAGTTTAAAAAAATAGACATTATTTTCTCATTGGGACATTGCCTTTGTTTATTTATATAATCGCTAAAAATTAAAGAAGTTTTAGTTTTAAAGTTACACCAATGTCATTTTCAAATCATTAGCAAAATAATAATACAATATAATAAATGTAATAATATAATAATAATACAATATAATAAATGTAATAATATAATAATAATACAATATAATATTAATATAATATAATAATAATACAAGACTAATTAAAACTGTTATTTAAAACAACCCATTATAATATATCAATAACACAAATAACATGCAGTATATTATACAAATTTTAGTAAAACTATTAGTATTAATAAAACTAATAACAACAAAAATATTAATAATGTAGGTAATGCTAAGAAATAATAATAACACCACCAATGTCAGTAATAAAATTGATATTAATGATAACAGTATTGACAAAATTAATTAAAAATAAATACTATTAATGGTAATTAATAACAATAATAGTAATAACATAAAAATAGTAACACATTCAATGATAATAGCATTCCAGTAAGTATGCACTTGTGTGGGCGTTATTGTGAACACAATTACCGTCATTGTTCAAAGAAAATCTGAACTAAGAAGCTTTTGTGCACCTGTAATTAATCCTCTAAAGTTTTCCCTCCTCATAATTTTACTTCTCCTGCATTCCACTCGAGACTTTCCGTTTGAAAAAGTGATTTCTTGTTAATGGTTATACAAAATGCATTTTTAATTATACATTAAAGACACAAAACTTTTATATTTCTACAAGTTCAATTTAAATTATTGAGAGTAGTTCCTTAAATGGAGTTACGTTCCTCCCAAAAGATCGAGGGATGGTTTCGAGCAGTGAAGATAATCTCATTTGTCACAAACCGGGATCCTTGATTTAAGAAAAGCCAACATATTTGTCATTTCATGAGGCTCTTTTAGAAATTGATTTCATTGTCTAGTATTAATTAAAAAAACTTTGCAGTTCCCATGGGAAAATAATTATATACCCTTACTGTACATATTTAAATATACATATAT
>JARUHE010312619.1:0-11928 GCA_031471125.1 Archaeomysis grebnitzkii | reverse complement strand
GAACACCAGATGCTGTTGGCAACAGCGCTCTTTGCCATTGTAGCTAATGTGCTGTATAATATTCTATAAAAAAAATTTTTTTTTTAAATTCATAGAATAGAGTTCGTTTTTGTTTTCCAATGTGATATTTGTGCAGCAGGGTGCAACATTTTACCACCAAAATTGATTGCTATTTAGAAAAATAAAAACTCACTCACCCTAATTTGGACAAGGAAATCCCTCAAATGTTCTTTGAAAGCCGGAATATCTTGATTCAAGTTGATCATACCACGAACTGTTATTTTAATTTGATTTTCTGTCAAATGAGGAAATGCAGCTTTCAACAGATTTGCAACAAATTCACTGATGTAGGTGAGATTATTGGAATTTGGTCCATTTGGGTCCTTTGGATCCAAACATACAGTGACACAGGATTGGTCCACTAATGTAAACATGTACGAAAGAATTGTGGCATGTAATGTTAAACCTGAAAATATAATTTTAATTAGTTTTTATTATCCAAGTGAAAATATTTTAACAGCTCAAGCTTTTCACCAGACAAAAGTAACGAAATATACCTGCTGTGTGAGAGGAGTCCGTAACAACGGAGAAGATGTGTTGCAAAATGTCGGTGTAATATGTTCGGTAGAAATCGTTGGCTGGTCCTGTGTATGACATCATATTTTGAAGCAGCTTCAAAAGGATTTGCAAGCCAGTGTCTGCGACATTACGCATTGTGTGTTTGAAAGCCCAAATAATGGAGTCCAGAACAAGTTTGAATTGAGCAGGACTAATATTTAATAAAGCTGTAAAGCAGTGTGTGTTGACGGCCTGTAGAATAGAAACATTTGTGAACAACAAGAATGTTTATTTACAGAAAAGATATTTCTTAAACTGAATAACCAAAAAAAAAGACAAAACAATAAAAATAAATTACCTGTAGTAACAAGAAAAAGTTTGTCCTATGTTCAGGAAACTCTTCGAAATCTTTGTTGATCATAGATAATGTACATTCAAACACAGCGTCAAATATTTTTGGCACTTCAGCTGTAATGTGAGACTCCAATTTATTCACAATTGTTGCCATCGTGGATAGCACTTCTGGTTCTCTTGCTGATGGCACTGCTGTTCTCTGTGGAAAATGTCAAAATAGATTTTAGATAAGTAGTGGGCCTCGGGATATTGAAAAAGTTTCTAAATTTGTAATTGTTGAATACAATGCTATATATTATTATAGTAACAACTTTCTATCATTTGTTTCCAATAAAATTCTTTCTAACCCTCAAATCAAAATATTGGTTAACCATGAATTTGATAAATTGGCCAAAAACTCCATACACGTTTATTATTTAAAGAAATATAATTTTTTGGGAAATTTAAACTTAAAATCTCTAGTTCTTTTATTTATTTCAAATAAACTTTTCTCTAAAACCTTTAAATAAAAATTTTTGTTAACCATTAATTTAAATATATATATATATGGCCAATGGCCAGCACTGCCCAACCTTATTTGTGAGGCTCAAACATTACAAAACATCGGGTGCAAAAATATTGTGCATCCATTCAGCAGTGTAGCATACATCAAAATTTAAAATTCACAAATGGTTTTACAACATTTTACAACCACATACAAACTGAAAATTAGAGTTTTGGTGAAAATCTTTACTGTAAACTTTTTTCAAATGAAACATACTTGATAGTCAAACAAGACGGCTTCCAATAGTGGAGGAATGAAGTACTCCAAAACAAGGTTATAATCATCAGATCTCGACACCCAACCAGATATCAACTTCAGGGTTTCCTTCTTTACAACTCTCATTCCTTTAATCAGAGGTTGTTTTGTAACTGCTTCTCCATTGTGAGATATCGCTGCACTTATGTTTTCACTCATTACCTGTAGAAAAGTTAAACATATTTTTAGAAATTACTCATGTTAACTTACAATATGATTCCACCAATCAGAAGAAATGAGACACTTGTTCAACATGAATTGTTCCAAAATAAAAAATTATTCTATTTGTTACGATTACTGACCTTGTAGACATTCAACATGTCCAAATAAATGCGGCCAAGTTGCGTCACAAATGGATGTGCCAAAGACTTGCAGGCTCTGACATTCGTTTTTAATATATTTGCCAATTGCTTCACAATTTCTGGATCTTTCAGTATGTCAACATTCTGTAAAAGCGTTAACGTTTGCCGTTATAAAATATTGGGAAATCAATTATAAGTTAATGTATTTAAAAGAACACAGAATTCAAACTAATTGTTACCTTGGATGCTTGGTTGATAATGTCGTCCCAGACTTGATTTGGAAGACTCATGTACTTGTCAATGAGGTGTTCTTGCACCATCTGATCTGACTGAGAACTGATCATATAGCCTACTGCTTCATAAAATGTGTGCACCTGAAAAATTGATTTTTTCAAATAAACAAAAAGAAATAGAGAAAAACTCCATAAATTATCTACCTATAGTTACAGTATTATTTTTTAATGGACCTGTAATAGCTAAAACCATCCAAATATTTGTACACAAGTCTTTTCTCAAAAACAATGGAGCCTAATAAAAAAAACATGTTGCTTTGCCTTGAATTCATCTTCATTGGTTGAATTGAATTGTTAAATAACATGTTCAAATTTATTTATTTTTCAAAAAGAATTTTTTAAATTCAGAAATACTTTTAGAATAAGATGTAAAAAAATAAAGTACCTGCTGTGGCTGCAAATCGCAAATTATGGAGCTGATTGAGCCAAGAATTTCCTCAATAAATGGCATTGCTTCACCAATTTGTAAGTTGACAAACTGTTTTCTGCACTTTTGAGCGATCTTTATGAAAGTATCACAAGCCATGTCTTGGACACCATCGTGGGTTTCTAGAAATAAAACGAATGGCAATCAGTGGAAAGACATGGAACGTCGTCAGCTATTTGCATCAGAATAAACAACATGAGACAAATATGCTTCACTATCAGCATAGACCAAGAATAGCAGAGGACGGCTACAAACTACTCGTAGGCTAAGAGGTGAAGCAACTCATGCCAGCCATACTCGCTCGTACAGCATCTTTCGATTTATTTCATCGGAAGAGAGAAGTCCATGACTTTTAGTCTCCTTCAAATTTATCTATTGAAAGAAACCAAAAGAAAAATATTTTAATTAGTTATAAACAGGGCATTCCAGGACAAATCACATAAAATTTTATTTCTTAGCCACATCTTTGATTTGGATGAATGATGTTAAAAGAGTTCGTTCATTGGTTTAGAATTCTCAATTTATGCCAAGAAAATTTTTTAAGTTACCTTTCAAAAATTTTATTTGTTTGACCATTCCAAACTTTAAAAGCCTTAAATTTTTCATGTTCTTTAAATTATTTGAAACAAAGCTATAAATATTGGAGATCATTTAGTGCATTTTTCTAATTTATTTGGACATTACACTATTAAACTACACAGCAGGAGGGGAGGGCATATATTATGGACGTTAGTCATACAGTTTACAATAGATTAAAAGTGGAAATTAAATAGTGAGAACGAATTCAATTAGTGGTGAGCCTGGCAGTGTGTCTCGCGACTATTAATTAAGACACATTATTTTTGTTTATTATTATAGAATATTATACAGCACATTAGCTACAATGGCAAAGAGCACTGTTCTGTGTGATTTACAATTGGGTGATATTGGGGTTGATTATTTCGTAATTAAGACACATTAGGCATAGAACTAGTGATAGTATGGGCATGTTTTCATTTCTTATTAAATGCTATGAAATCAAAGATGTATTGGTTAAATGCATTGGGTGACTTCACATGGAACCCCAAATGACCAGTGTTATTATTAGTTAGAAAATCAACACAAATGTTACAAATAATTTAGTGATTCAATCAACTAAATTTAACAAGAAAAACAAAATTTTAAAATAATTTTACAATTGACAACATCCATATTTTCATTAGTCACAAACAATTAGTTGAACTTTAAAAGTTAATTCAATATATTTCATCATTTATACCAATAGAACAAGTTGAAAGTTATTTCAATCATAATTTTGCAAATAATAAAGAAAATATTCATAAATTTAACCCTATAACAACTAAACAGTTAGTTATAGTCATAAGGATCGAAATGCATAATAATAATTTGTACGAAAATAGTTCTTATTTATTGTATAGAATTCTTTACATCTGGTATTATAGTGTTAAAAAATTCAAAAATTGTTAGAAAGATTAGTTTTGAATTTAAAAAAAAACGATCTACTACTAACTCAATGGATATTTTAATATCACAACGTTATAAAACTATTTTAATGTTTATAAAAATATATTTTGAGAAACTTTCGAATTTGAATTACTGTTCTATAAAAAAAATATGACAAGCTTCTGAGCAAATGAAATCCCACCCACTATAATATATTGTTATACGACCGTTTTTAAAACATCGTTTCAAACTAACAAATATTCAATGTTTCTGAAACATTGGCGTTATAAACTTTTCCACAACAAACTTGTAATCAAAATCGTCTTTATAACCATGGCTAACTAATGTTCATTCAACATTTAGTTTGGGTTTGTTGTTGACCAACCACAACGTTAAAAAAAACATGATTTGCCCATTGGGAACGTGCTTTCTTTAAGGAGAACTATCATTGCTAAAACCAATGTAATTTCATTATAAAATTACACAAAAAGCACTGAGAGTAATTTATATATCAAAACTTAAAAAAAAATTACTCAAACTGGGGAAAGCATTCTGTCGTACATTATAAAGGAATATTAAAACGAATTCCAAAAATAACAAAACTAGTCCATGTCACCATATAGATTGAGCCGCTAGAAATCTTGGGAGTAAATTTAGTACAAACTAGCCATAGCTGACTAGCAATGTCGAAATAGGGGTGAAACAAGAATTATGAACAAATTAATTTAGGCAATGTCAATTAGGCCAAAAAACATCAAACTTCAAGATTAAAATTTTCTAAACTAAACATCCATAAATATTATTTTTTGGAAAAAAAATACTCTTCATAATAAACAAATTTTGTTCAATACAAAACAACTTTCCATATTTTACAAAATAAGTAAAATTTTGTCCTTAAGATTTCTAAGTCAAAAAATTATATCTAACTTAACATATCATTTTTGTAAAAGAATTACTCCTAACAGTGTTGGTTAGAAAGTCATAATAAACTCTTTTCTATGGTGTTCTTCAAATAATGCAAGCTTGAAATTATCTATTTAACATTACTAGACATGGAAAAATCAACAATATTTCTCAGACCTAAGCAGGCTCTAAGAGTTGCATTGAGAGAAGAAAATGTGATAAAATGGCATTGGACCATTCACCTTTCTTTGCATTATTGGCCAACATTTCTTCACTGCCCCTTTAATGACATGTCACTGGGAGGAAGGTGAAGGGGAATCTATAATAAGATAGCTGGAATTTTCCATCAAGACAGAGGCAACTAAACATTTATTTTTGTTATTGATAAGCAGCTTGTTCTTTTAATTCCTCCATTGATCATATGGGTTATCTTAGTCAGAGATAAATTTGATCAATGCATCACATTTTGTTTATCAAGTCTATATCCACTGGGTATTAATTAAGGGTTTGCTTTGGGCATTCAACCCCAAGTAATTGGTTTAGTTGTCTTAAGAGGTTGTGTTTGGCAGTCATCTCAGTATGTTTTAGTCAAAGTTACATTATTTTCTTAGTTTAACTAAAAGATCATTTTTTTTGGTGTAAGATATAGTATCATGTTAATAACCATGAATACATACATTATATAAAATATATATTTTCAGCTTTGAGAATATTTCTATTTTTTTCTGCAAAACACTTCTAACGAGTATAGTTCTTTTATTTCATTTGGCACCATACAAGATTTAATTTAGTAATTTCAATTGCATCATTACTTAAACAACCCTACCTACATCTAATTTCTAAATTCTAGTGTATTAATGAACAAGCTCAAACAATTATTTATTATCCAATGTAATGGCCGAAAAAAAATACAAACATTCAATAATGATAATTTTTTATGTACAATTCATTTATGCTTAAAAATTAATGAAAACTAAAATATTTCAAAGGAATGAAAAAAGTATTTACCATGCATAAACTCGAATAATTTGTTGATGACAGTCTTCAAAAATCTCCAATGTATTCGGAGAAACCTTGGGTATTGGCCGACAATGTACATGATGTTTGAGGCAATGATAGCCTTGTTGTCTTTGCCTCGCTTTTGCTCACACAATCCCAATAAATCTTTGATCACAATCACCAGAAATCTCTTCTCATCTTCCTCTGGCATAGCACCACTAATGGAACCCACAGCCCAACACAGGGTGTTGAGGTTTCTCCATGACCATTCACTGCCGTTCACCTAAATAAAACAAATGTACAATTAAACATTTTTTTCTCATTCAAAACATGTAAGCCCAAATACTTCATTTTTAGGGGTTTTAACTCGAAAAATATTATTGTTTTTAAATAAATCTGGATAGAATAGATTAGAGGGTCATAATAAACAAATTTTATTAATTAACATTCTTTTTTTTCAAGTGCAACAAGGTTTATCCATTCCTTTGTGGAGAACTAATATAATGGCCATTTCAAGTCCTCCATTGTAAGTCAACATGCTTATATAGTGTCTTGTTTTGGTTCATCTTAAACAACCAATATATTTACTATTTTAGATTATGCATTTCAATTCAGAACTCATGTTTACCATAAGAAACTAATTTGCTACCCATTAGGTTCACAATATTTTTATTCAATTATTTTTTGGAATTGGACAACTTTTTTTCCAAACGAAACTTAATTTTTTATTTCATAGTGACACTGAGAAAGAGTTAATACAATAGATCTTTCCCCTACAGCAGGCACGATAACAAATAGCCATATATGACCGACAATTATATGTGAATTAAACAAGCCTTGTTTTTTGGATGTGATAAATATTGAATTTATGAAGAAAAAAAATATTCTTGGTCATAATGATCAAATTTTGTTTAACAAAGTTGTCTTCAACTTCAAAAAAAAACTTAGGCTCCACAAAATCTGTTTTTTGGCTATAACTCCATAAATATTATTTTTTCTATATTAAAAAAAACAAAAAAAACACTGCTGGCAACATTCACTAAATGGTCATAACAAACAATAAAGATGAAATCAACATGGTCGCATAATAAACGTTTTGAGTCTCTCGCAATGAAAAATGGCAATCTAGAAAAGATGAAGGAAACCAACCTGATTGGCAAGCTTTTCGGTCATAATTCTTTCTGTGTCATTGTAATCGAGATGAGTGAGATAGACCAAAGTTTCTCTCATGTTCTTGTACATGTTGATGGAATCGGTGTCTCGCATGAACTCTCTCACGACTTCGCCTTGCTCGTTTTCAACGACCAACACCTCCTCCGGTTTAGCCATTCGACTAATCATCAATGTCCTCACCTGTGAACAAGAACATTCAATCAAACTAATTCACCTTCATTTTTATTTATTTATTATTTGTTTATTTATTTGTTTATTTATTTATTTATTTATTTATTTATTCAATGAAAATAATTCACCTTCATTTTTATTTATTTATTATTTGTTTATTTATTTATTTATTCAATGAAAATAATTTACCTTCATTTTTATTTATATATCAACTTCATTCATATTTAAAACATACTATATTGGTAATAATTAATGAAGTATTAATTTAAAGTCATTTCAGATTTGAATACAACAAAAAACAAATCAAATTACAATAAACAACTATAAAATAATAGTTATTTATTTTACTAAATATATTTCTATAGATCATTATAATCATTTTCACATGTAACAATAATTCTAACTGTGAAACTGAATGATTAAACTTTCCATCTAAAAACACTACTTTGTCACTTACTTTTGTTAAGATTGGTTGGTAGAACTGTCTACGAGAGTTAGGTCGTGGAAGATACAGTGGAGATGCACCTGTTGAAGGAAGAAAAGGAGATTCTCGGTACAGATCAGAAGCCAAGGAGTTCCAATACTCTAGACAAATTTTGAAAACTTCTGTATCTTCTACTTCAGAAATAAGAATCAAATATTGTAATGCCTGTGGGAAAGAAATAAAATTTAATACAGAGGTTATAACGGCTTGACAATTAATTGAGGAATAAACAATATCGAACACAAAAGAAGAAGCAACTAATCACCTTGAGGAGTGCTTCATTCAATTGCTTTTTCTCCACCAATGAGCCTCTCTCTTTGATGAATGTGCACAAAAATAAAGCCAAATTCTGGATGAATTGCTGCTCGTCATCTTTGCCATTGGCATAAGCCTCTTTTATATTTGTTGTGAGTGGAAGCATCTGAAAGTCAAACATTATTGCATTAAGTTTCAACTTTAGTCAATATTGGCGAATCAAAGCTGAAAAAAACAACTCCCTAAATTCCATAAGAACTCAAGTTACTTCAATAAATTAAAATTGTAGGTAAAAACAACCGCATTAACCGTGTATAATGTTTATTTATATTAAACTGTTGTTAAAAAGAGTAAGGATGTTTACTCTAAACAAAGAACATGCTCACAAGGTAATTAAAAATCTAGCCATTTCAATATATTAAAGAAAATTGTTTAAAATGCCTATAGTTGCAATTGATATCCAACAAGTTTCTAAGACACTAGTTTAAAAAAAAGAAATATTTATTATGAAACAATTATTGAACATGGGTTGGTTAGAATAATTTGTTCATTCAAATCTTCAGGTCCCAAAAACTTAGTCTACTTTTGAACTTTCGAAGACCACGTCCAAATATGATCAAAAACTGACTTTCTCAAATGAATTGAAGATAAAAAATACTTATAGTGCTGATCATTTTTTACACTAAATAATTCTCCAAAACAAAAATATTGAAATTCTTTTGTATTACTACTTTAGTCTGTTAAAAATATTGTTTCTTAGACAACAACAAAAAAACGGAGGAAAACAAACCTCTTGAAGCTTTGTCACAGTCTGTGAGAACATCATTATGTAAGCTTCATCATAATGAGGAACGGTAACTCCTGCTATTTCAGTCAAGCATTTCAATGTAACATTTCTGAACAATGGTAATGTTAAGAACTGTAAAGAAGGAAACAATAAATCATTAATCATCAACTATTATTTCCAAAATATTTATAAATGATGAAGTTACTTTGTTTTAACCTATTAACACCGGTGTCATCAAAATAGTTTGAAAAATAATATATTATTATACACTCGTTACTTTTGTCAAACAATGTATATAATTTTTTTTTGGATTATTATTATTATTTGGTTCCAATGGACCAGGCTATGGGTGCAATGCACATTCACCGCCAGTTGCCAACAGCATCTGGTGTTAACAGACGGTCACCCATCCAAGTACTAACCAGACCCAACGTTGCTTAACTTCGCTGATCATACAGGAAGCGGTGTTTCAACGTGGCCAAGGCCGTTGACTAATGTATATAATAACGTTAATTAGTGCCTATTTCATACACTCAATACAATCTAGTATATACAATATACAAGTAAACTAAAAGTTAAACTCACCCTAATTAAGTTCAGAGGTAGTGGTATTTTGTAATTATATTACTATAGTTCTAATTTACGATTAATAATATTTTAGTCATTGTAAGGGACAACTGAAAAGCTATTTTAACTATTAAGATTTAATAATTAGGACTATTAATGTAATTAATAATGTGATAATAAAAAGAAACAACTATTCTTGAGTGAATGTACCAGGCAAATGTATACAGTAGCTGGTATGAGTTTGTGTTACAGGTTCTAAGCATATTAATATTTGTTGTGATCTTGAGTATACAAGACTGCATGTCTGGAATACAATGTGGTTTCTTCTATATCGAATAAAGAGGCAACATCTATTCTAATCCAATGAAAATATAAATGATAAGACATTCAGTTACCCAGCATATATTGTAATTTTCATGATTTTTATTATTTATGTATTACCGTTAGATTATTTCGCATAGAATTTTCTATTCTTGATACAGACAACATTATAATATTATACATAAATTCTATATTATCACCTGTCTTTCATGGAACACTGTTTTGATTGCATAAGATGTTGATTAGTAATGGGTTGTTTTTTTTAAAAAAAAAAACATTAGCATATAAATTTTTTCTTTTCTCCATCAGATGTTTCAGAGAAGCTTGACACTCAGCAAAATCAACACACTTTTAGAGGATGAATCCTTTTTTTGAAGACAAATCAAATGAAAATGCTGATGTTATTGTTCCACCCAATGTAGATGAGTTAATGGACAACAAAGATATAGATGAAGAATAATAGATATAAAATCAATAGATTGAATAATTCAGCTCATGATTGGCTGATAGGAAAGCATTACATTTCAGTGAGAGCAAAGATGCTGTAATGACCTCTCATTATACGGCTTTTGGACCTGGCAATCACAAATGCATGAATACTTCACAAACAAGCAAATAACGGAACGGACCGATTGTCATCACATTGTTGATGTACATACACTATGATCAAATTGCTCATCTTGTTTGTCACTGAAAGCAACAAAAATCTTGCCAAAACAAGCAATGTGGATCTAGGCCAAGAACTTACTACTTAAAATGCAATGTTATTTTATGTATTGCTTGCTTCGAAAGTTACCACACCAAGCAGAATTTGCAGTAATTTTGATATCGCTAATGAGGACAGTACGTGATTTCTTTGTTCACTAGAATTATATTTATTCACTTGCAGTGTGTGTTTAATTAAGCATTTTCAACCACTATATATAAACATCAGACTATTTTGATAATTATGCTTTTTCCAGCACTATATAATAATGTCAGCATACTTTGATAATTATTTATAGTTGCCAATATTAATTGGTTTAATAACTAAAAAAAATTAAGAAGCCACCCATCACCTAATGTATATTTTCAATAAAAATATGGAAAGAAAAAAATGTTGTTCCTGCCAATTCAATGAAATGATGCATCTCTGGCATCCACTAGAACCTAAGTTAGTAGAAAAATTGAAGGATTAACTTACTTTGTAGATTAAAGTTGCAATGAGTTTGGTTTCAAAGATGTAACCTAATGGAATCCAATTGAGGAATCTCAATAAGGTTTCTAGTGTAGCACTCACAAGTGTTGGATTTTGCGAGTTTTCCTGAAAAGTACATTTGATTATTTATTTGACAAGCCTGAGTAAATAAGTTTATAAAATGGAGAAATCGTTGAATATAATGCTATATATCATTTATTTAATTTGTTTATAATAAATTCATCTTTAAACCATCAAATAAAAGTATTGGCTAACCAAGAGTTTGATGATAAAATGGCTAAGTCTAAAAACTCTTAAAATGTCATAATACTTAAAAGAAATATAAATTTTTGACAAAAAAACTTCCAGTCTACCTTAGAATACCCAGTTCTTTCATTTGTTTTAAATAAACTTTTCTCTAAACCTTAAAACAAAAATCTTGGTTGACCACGAATTTGAACTTTCTTATAAAATAATAGGCAAGTACTTATTTCACAAATAAAATCTTAGTGACACCAATATACAATGTTATGTTCTTTATTTTTATTTAAGGAACCTTTTCTGTGAAACCATTTTTATTATTTTGAATAAAAAAATTAGCAAAATTTAGTTAAAAAGAGTTCACAAATCATCCATCGCCCCAACAATAACCCAATCAGAGGTCAGTTATTGAAGCTGGTTTTTCAAACACACCATAATAATAGTCGATAGCTTGTTCACCACAGGTGAGTTCATGTGAAACATGAGATTCAACATAAAACAGAGCTACGAAGTTATTTACATTTGTGTTACTAACTACCAGCTACTGAAGCAGGGTGCCAGAAACTCGATTGCTGAATTGTTGGAGTTCAACAACAAGCACAATATTTTGAATTTTGGAGTTCAAGAGACATTTAGCTTTAGCATCTTACCAAT